>MJUU01066129.1:1199-60163 GCA_002080025.1 Modiolus philippinarum | reverse complement strand
AAAAAAAAGACTCATAGCAGACAACCACAAGTCCCGTGTAGAGTCAACTGCAGAAAATATTTGCATAATAGAATAATGAGATGTTGATATTATAAGAAGTATGGTCAGAATAACAATTGGAAATGACAATAAAATAAAATACCAAAATTTGAAATTGTGTATCAATATGAGATATTCTCTGAAAAAGTACACCATTATTAAAATATATAAAGGGCATGCAGACCTTCCCCAGGGAATCTTTTAACGGACGCCATACTCTACGAGTTCAAGACACCCGCAGCACTGGCTTCAGCGGAATTCATTGCTAATTGTCGGACAATGATACACTAATCTTCTTCATTATCCATGGATGCTGACTCGTCAACAAAAATGAAATTAACTGGCAAAGTGTTCTTACAACTGCTATTGTCCATAGTCCGACAATAAGACTCGTAGAGGACAATTGCAGCATATAAACTCATCAGTCAATTGCAAGAAAACGTATATGTATAAATATATTACATATGCTGTCAAGTCAAGCTTTGGTGACCACTAGTACCATTTAAAACATTTCACTTTACTTGTTTTAACATTGCAACCCACTGTTTCTTTAAACAATGCTCATAAACATGTTGATAACCAAAAGCTTGCACTGACCTTAGTTATCAGCTTTGATTTTGATGTGATAAGGTGTGCATCAATAATGATAGTGAATTATTATATTCAAGGGAAAAGTTTATTTTTATTATTACTCGTCAAAAACGCTAAGAGTGGACACCTGTGGTAAAATCGCCAATACGTGAATGTGCAGTTAGGACTTAGTAAATGCGTCAATAAATATCCCTATTTCTATATTTTTTGCATAATTGACCATTATCATTGTCCGTAGAAAATATAAAAAATGATTTGTCAACAATTTTTGATGAGTTTTCGTTGTATATCCAACTACCAGAACAGCCGTTATTTTCCTTTACCTCAGAGTGCTTCACTTCTAAAATTTACTTCTTTTTTGTCCTAAACGAATCGAATTAACTCATTGGAGCTTGAATATATGTTGTTTTTACCACAGGTTGTCCCTTTATACCGATATGTAACCCCTCGCTGTCGCTCTATTTGTAATATTTGGTATAAAGCGAGAACCCTGGGTAAAATCAGTTTATATTAAAGTTCCTATTTATTTTTTTTAGGAACTTCTGTGTCACCAGGAAAAAAGATCATTTGTTCCTTTAAAAGAATTTACAGATCTCTCTGTTTCAACAACAAATAAATATATTTGTTTGTTTGTATGTATTGTGCTTAACACTACTTTCAGTAATAATTAGGCTAGATCTTGGAGTCAATTTTAGTAGTTGAGGAAAATGTAGTACCTTGATAGAACCATCGACCTTGGACGGGTAAGGGACTGTTCAATATTTATCAAAATACTGGGCCGGTGCATTTGCATACTGGGCAAGTAGTTTTTTGCACTTTACAAATGCTGGGCGAATAGATTTTTGTAAAAATACTTCCGCTGGGCAACTACTTTTTTTGGGTTGATAAAATGTTAAAAAAATTGCACATTTATACAAATGTACATAAAGAGAGGAACACAAGAATCAACAACCATACCATAAGACACTTATTATAAGATAGTTACCAAGGGTTAGAGATATACATGTACATGTGTATCTCCAATGACAAAAATTCAAATAGCGGATCGAGAACATAATTGAGGCGTACATTTTTGTAATCATTCATGGACACAATGGTCAAACTCATTAATATTATTTATTAAACAACACAATAAACAACAAACTTGAGTATGAAAACAAATTATTAACATGGAAACTATTTGATTTTTAACCGAACTAATAACTTCAAAAGTTAACTTGGTACATGAACAACATGAATACTGATAACGTTGTGACTAGAAAAATAGGTTTAATGCAAAAAATACATATTTATTATTTTGGCTATTAAAAAATAAATAAAATTTGACAACAAATGAATATAAAACTCTTTAAAAATTCAAAATAAAAATAGGCAAAATAAACCCATATAACAAAAATAAAATAATGTAAATAATATAAATAATAACAAAACTATTATCATTTTAACATATACATACATGTACATGATCATGTATATATAATATAATTTAGAATTGTGTATTATTTTCAAATTTAAAATAACAAAACAAATCACAATTGAACTTTCCTATGCATCCATGTTCATTTTCCTAATGTTCTAAAAAATATTGTTTTTACAATTTTGGCCATTTAGCAATAAATGTACACTAGAAAAATGACCAAGTCATCATGAAGGGCCCTGCCAGTATAAGTCCAATATCTCAGAAAAAAACGTTTTATAATCATAATATTTGGTATGACTCTTTGATATTATTCTACATTATGTATTTGAAAGGGTATGTTGAATATCAAAGTCTGATTAAACTGCTGAAAAGGCTCTTGATAGGCTATTTCTATTTCTACCATGAGAGTCTCAGGGAAGATTAGTTGTAGACTAACTGTGTTACCCTATTTAAATAAAGCTTTTATTATTATTATTATTATTTAGCTGTTATTTTTTGTTATTAAAATAGGGTAAGAATATTGCTGGGCAACAAGATTTTTTTACTGTTAAGTGACTGGGTCTATACTTTTTTCTTGATTGGGCTTTACTGGGCAAATAGAAATTTTGACGATGAAAAAAAATTTGCACCGGCCCAGTATTTTGATAAATATTGAACAGTCCCTAACTGATACACCTTATTACGTACAATTATCCCTCAAATGCACCCTTTTTCTCATTCACACTTTTCTCATTTCTCCCTCTCGCATAGCTCTGTCCTTGGCTGATTTCAGCTTAACTATTTAGATCATATTGGTAATTTGTTCTCTATCAGCTTTTACACGAATTTCGGTATATGGATTTCCAAATGTTTTGATTTTATCTGCACTGAAGACACATAAGTTGAAATGCCAATATACAGAAACTAAATTAACAGTAACTACGGTATTTTGATTTTTATCAATACTGGGCCGATGTCTCTGGTGGTGGACTGATAGTCCCCGAGGGTATTCACCAACCCAGTAGCCAATACTTCGGTGCTGGCCCGAAAACCGATTTTATTATGAAACTTGCAATATCTAAAAATATCACAACATTTTGTTCAAAACTAAGGAGAATCACCCTCTTGCAGAGCTAGTTGTTCTCTATCAGCTTTTACACAAATTTCGATAGATGGATTTCCATTTTGTTTTATTTTATCTGCACTGAAGAGACATACGTTGTCGAAATGGGCATATGCAGAAACTTTAGTAACAGTAACTTCGGTATTTTGTAATTTACAACGCGGGACGGGAACTTAAATTGAAGAGGTTGGAGGCTTCAGTTATTTTACAAGTAAACTAACTACCTAGACCACTCGACCACCAAGACGGCTAAATGAATTTGAAGATCAATGTCATGTGGTATTTGAATAATAAAAAAAAATAATTTCAATTTAAAAAAGTAAAAAAGCCAGACAATTATATGACTTGTGTAGCAAACAGTTGAGTACTTTTCGATTTCCTTTTATTAAAAGTGCTTTGCTTTGCTTAAATCGAAGAAATATTTCGAAGAAAAATATACAAGTGTATTTCCAAGAATAATAAAGTATTTTTTTTTCCAATTCCAATTAAATTGAAAACCAGAAGTGGAGATAAAAAGGAAATAAGTTCTGATCTGTCCTTGCTTGAATTAATTATCATTTTGACCTATTTATTACTTCCGGTAAAGTAAAATGTCATACAAGTCAATGTCCTAGACAAATGTTTAATCACACACTGAATGGCTTTTGCAGATTTTTTATGGTATAAGTTTTCATACATTACAATTAAACGACTATTGCTGTGCAACAAATGAATTTTGATTTGTATGCATGGCTAGAAATTCCGGTCTTTCCATCGCATACGTCACATTATCGATGGGGAAATTGAGTTTGACCTAAAATTACTATTTTCAAATGTGGTATTTGTAATGGACGTTCGTAGATTTGGATTTTAAAATAATATGTTTTTTTAATGATATAAGTTTCAATACCCTAGGGTAAATTTTAGATATTTCCTTTTCAGTTTAAAGTTTGGCCCCCTTATCTCTTCACCTCCTATATGTTAAATGCAAAAATGGGCTTTTAGTCCGTTTTAAATGCATTGTTATGATTTCCGAATTTTGTTACAACACAAACCTTCATAGCTTCATATAGCTTGTACTTTTCTCTTTCCAATTATAAGCTTGCAATTTTTTTTACAAATGTCTACATATTTCCATTTTCATTTAAAATTTAAAGTTTTCCATTTATCATATTTTAAATTATTACTTTCTAAGTCCGCACAAGTAAATTTAGTCAGTAAGACCAGGCTTTATTGCTGTTTTGACAATTAACAGGCTAATAATTATGCATTAAAATTCTGACAATATTATTATTCTTTGATTGAATGTCATGAAATAATAAATAAAGGTAAATACACATTTGCAGAAATTAAACTCACAGTGACTTCTTTGTTTCATTATCTATCCAACCTTTTTAAGAAAGTAGGAAGTGCTATCACAGGCAATAAGAAACAATTGATACCAATTGTTTAATATCGGTAAATAAGAGACATTTATGTTTAATCATTTGTATTTAAATGTCCCTAGTTCAATCTGAATCTTTATTTTGATATTTCATTAAACAAATGTATAATCTCCAAATTAAAGATAATATAGATAATATAGATATACGATCTTTAAAAAGCTTTGATTGGCATAATTGGACATCTTTTTGCTTTATGTTTGCCAAAATTTTGAAATATTGAAAGGTGTTTCCGTCGCAAGTTTATAATTCTTTTAAAGTCAAAATGTTCGATGTCGATCGATTTTCTCATTGTCTTACAAATAAATTGGTTTGCTTTTTATTTGTGAATTACTAAATACCGAAGTTACTGTGAATTTAAATTCTGCATATGCGCTTTTCGACAACTTATGTCTCTTCAGTGCTGATAAAATCTAAACGTTTGGAAGACCGTAAACTCAAAGATGTTAAAAAACTGATAGAGAACAAATAAATGTAAAGCCATAATCAGCTAAAGACAGAGCTTTGCATGAGGGAGATACTCCTTAGTTTTCAACAAAATTTACAAAAATTTAGATATTGCAAGGTTCCAAATATAATCGGCTTTCGGGTCAGCACCGAAGTACTGACTACTTGTTTGGTGAATACCCTCGGGGACTTACAGTCCACCAGCAGTGGCATCAACCCAGTGGTAAAAAATAACTAAATACCGAAGTTACTGTGAATTTAAATTCTGCATATGCGCATTTCGACAACTTATGTCTCTTCAGTGCAGATAAAATCTAAATCTATATGACGATTAATTTCCAGTATTGCAATCGGCAAATATGCCATAGAATAATGTACTTTTTTCATTTTTCCCCTGGCACTATTAAATGAATTGTAACTTATTATTTTGCTGTAAAACTAAACAATTTAATTGATAGGAAGCCATAAAGATAGCATATTGTTAATTATGAATATTCGCTGTATTGTTAAGATTTTTGTATCGCCGATCTTAAATCTTAACACTGACACGGGGCTTAACATTAAGACTATGTACATAAGGGGACTAATATATTAGTCCCTGGTACATATAAATGCTAAAATGTTTACAAATAAAGGGTTCAGGAAAGTAATTTATCTAAATTTAAAAATCAAACTCCTATTGTAGTACAAATGTATAAATCATAATATTTATGTCAAAATCTAGTATTTGAGTATGGCGAGCACCAAGTTTAATTTAACCGTCATATATTTTTTCTAGATAAAAAAATATCTGCCAAACTATATTCTTGACGTTTTTGTTAATATTTATACTACAAGCATACAAGAAATGTTCCCATTCTTCTTTGGTATTCGTTTTAAATGGGGCACATATGTTATTTTTCCTTGTTCTCTCAAGGACGTAAACGCGACAGGTTTTCTTCAAATACTGACTTAAAATTACGATTCCTTATTGTATGTTTTGTTATAGCAAACTGACTTTTCTTTCTTTTTTTAATTTTATCTAATGTCTTGAACTGTTTCTGTAGATTTGGTACAACAGCATATCGATCGAATTATAATATCGATCGATATATCATATTGTTTCTGTTGTCTTATGGTTATGAGAACAAAGATAAATATGTTTTTGTGGATATGTTCCGGACCATACGCATATTTGGACCGTACGCGTACGGTCCAGATCATACGAGTACGGTCGGGATATTATAATTTGATTGAACAAAAACAGATATGTAAATATAGTACGTTTACGTTAAATATGTGACTTTGACTCATCCTGAACTATTTTTTCTTCAGTTAATACTTTGTTCAGTATTAAAAAGGCGGAGAAAATACGAAATGTTTTACATCACGGAAAGTTTGACAGATTTCGACAGTATGCAACAAAAGAGAAGTTCACCTTTTTTTTAATTGTCGGCAGTTCGCGGCGGCATTGACAAATAAATATATGTACCTGCAAATAAATATTTTAATAATGAACCGTTTTCTTTTTGCGTTCCCACTTAATTAAAATTAAGAAAAAAAGCTAGACTTATAATGTTCTACAAAATTGTCAATGGGGAAGTGGCAATCGACAAAAATAAATATCTAGAACAGCCTATAAGAAGATCTAGGCACATGGAAAATCATGCCTGCTCACTAAAAACAGCAACCAAAGATTGCAGGAAATGGTCATTCTTTCCAAATACAACTAGGGACTGGAACAAGCTACCACCTGATATCGCCAAGGCCAAGTCACTCGAGATCTTCAAGTCTCAAGTGACAAAAATGTACAACTAGACTGAAACCAGATGTTTTTATCCTGTTTTTATTATTGATATGCGCAATCTGCCGGAATATTCAGTTTCTTGAATGCGGGCAGTATTCGGAATAATAAGAACAAAATAATGTCACGACATTGGTTCTGTCTCTTCAAATAAAATCCACAATATATGCAGTCAACGACACGAATTACAATGTAATATTGAATTAAACGTTCTTTTTGCCATCTAGCACTTGGCAGACTTGGACGTAAAATTCGGATCCTCGATTACGAGGTCATATAATGATTTCTGTTTATCATTATTTTCTGTTTGAAATGTACCCCCACCATTAACCAATCTTCGTAGCAGTTTTATACGGTAGTAGCCTCCACTGGTTTTCACTAATACACCTACAGTTTTATACGGTAGTAGCCTCCACTGGCTTTCACTAATACACCTACAGTTTTATACGGTAGTAGCCTCCACTGGCTTTCACTAATACACCTACAGTTTTATACGGTAGTAGCCTCCACTGGCTTTCACTAATACACCTAGTTTTATGTATTAAAGGAATTTCTTGAGATATCCATACGATCATCATACCGAAATGGTATGGTTCGACGCGTACGGTATGACTATACGAGTATACGTATATGGACCGGACCGTACGCGTATGGTCGAGATACCGTATGGTCTTTGATGTTTTGCATAACAAGATTTTAACAACAAGGGGCGTCAACTATGTTATTAGACCAAGTCATTTTTATGAGGTTTTCCGTCAGGAAAACTTCATATAGCTGTCGAAATTGAAATTATCCCGGGTACGAATATGTCTTCACGTGTTTTTTTAGCGTCAAAATTGTTCATTTACTTGACGATATCTTTCCTAAAGCGACATTTTACATGAATTTATGAGGACAATGTATTTATATGAGCATCCTACAAAACGGGAATGAAAAGAACACTGGAATATATTTCTGCGGAAGGATCAATAATGTAAACGGGACATATATATAACAAAACTTGGTTATGTAACATATCACGACAACATCACCTGTACAATATTTGTTTCATAAATCGAAATACATAACTTATGTAATCCCAAAATGTGTCCTGTGAATGATTTAGGGGACGCCCATTTGAATTTCAAGTTTTTGTAAATAAATAATTTAAACTAGAGGAATGTATTCCAAACGAATACTATATCTCCCCGTCCTGACATAATTTGTTCCAGGGGTCATGCTTATAATGATCTATAATACTAAATTATTGACCCGGCCTGACTACCCTCACAGATAATTTTTCCTAATTGAAAAAGTTTGAGTTACCATTGTCAGCTGAGAGTAGATTAAGTGATACATATTTTTATGTGCTTTATTTTACTGTCTTTACATGTTTAATATAACATAATCTTGTCAAATTATTTTTATGAAATTAAGGTATCAATTTCATAAATACCATCCAGTAGTATTATCTCTGATTAAAGTGTCGTATGAAGCAATGACGGTAAAAATGTTTAGGTGTAACTATTAACTTACAACTTCAATTAAGATAAGAAATAAATAATTTCCCATTAAATCGGTATGATGAGTGGAGATTGGGAATACATTGTATACGAGTATGACGATATTCCAAATGTCTGTAATTGTAGTTTATCATGAATTGGAACTAATTTTGAATTTATCAGACTTTTTCAAATTAGTACACTTACATGTTGCATTTGTTCAGGTATGTTTTTTTTATAAATTAACTAAGCTGTGCACAACACAACTCACTAGATTTTATTCGTCTGTTGGTTTTTAAATTTTACCTGTTTAGGCTGTTATCAGTACAAATACTATTTTTAGTAACAATTTTAATCAGCAAATATCTCATTAACAGTTTGACTAATTAACACATAAAAGTACATGGACATAGATCAAATAGAAACTGATATATCCTGAAAATTTGGATATCGTGAGTGCAGTGGTTTTTGCAAACAAGCGAACACAAATTTTGTGACGGAACCCACGAGTAAAAGCAATATATCTCCCACCTCTCTGAGGCGGGGAGATATAAAGATGGTAGAGTGGAAAGATTTTCACGACATAACAATTATGTAAAAAAAAGTACTTTAGTTTCAAAATGCTTGAAAATCGTTTGCATACATGAAGGGGGAATTTGTTTATCTAATAAAAAAAAAAACAACTCGTACTTCAAATCCGCAAGGATATATATTATCTAAATATACGTCCTTGTTATCCGTGATACTTTCGATTTGAAACATATTGAAAATGGTGAAAAATTGTGTTTTACGCGTATGAACTGACGTTGTTTCACTTGTCATTTTGTCAGCATAGTTCAGTTTAGAAATCGCCAGTTAACCAGACCAGACGGTTATCACGAACGTCATTTGAATATATTGTATGGACTTTGGTGAAAAATTTTTATAGACGCCTAGGCGTGATGACAAGTCAAAATAATTAAGTTCAAAGCGTAATGTTTCATCAAAATTGTACACATCTTTCTCTCTGTATTTTCTTTGAGTATTTCTTATTTTCTTTTAGATACCTATCATTTAGCTAACAAAGAGTATACCATTCTTTTTTTAACTAAACAGGGAAAACCGAATAACAGTACTCTGTACTTTGATTTTCTTTATAATTGGTCTCGGTAAAAATTTTACCTGTCAGTTACCGGAGCTAGGGCGATAATTACTTAAGTTCAAGAAAGGGAACTCTTACTTGAAAAAGTTGGCCGTAATTTCTTGGGATTAAAGAGGGAATATATTTGATGACACCGAAATCGACCGTTTCTTTCTTTCTCTTTGCGAAATCGTGATGTCTCCAATTTAAAGTCCGGAATATCAGAATGCTTGAGATTAAAAACACGTTTTATTTGAGATTTTTCTATTTCTAAACTAGGAGGTTTTGATATATTGTCCCACTTTTGGGGTAAGTTTAATAAAATTCAAACCTTTATATTAATTTGGGAAATTTCATGTGAACAACGATTAGAAAAAGAGTGTATCTTGATCAATTTAGTTCCTAAAATAAATTAATACTTACTTTTATTATAATTTTAAATGCATATATTAAATGCAGACTAGGTTCTTTGAGCTAGCGGCAGTTCAGCGGTGGGCAATCTTTACCCATCTTTCTAAATTACGTTTTGGCATATGCTTTTCTGTTTCAAGATAATGGTCATAGAGTTAGTAGTCTACCTGCATTTGGTTTTATTCGTTTGTGTATTATACTATAAGGAAACGGGATAGAGAAAGGGGGAAATTTGGTTACCCATAAACCGGTTTTACACTACCACTGGCTTTTGCTAGGGCCGATTCCAAGTCCTGCTATCAAGAGTTTCTATCGTTATTTATGTTTGTCTCTTGTCTTCATTTTTGTTTTTTCTGGCGCAGTTCACTTGTGAATTATGGCATGTGATTGTAGTTTACGGTCATTGTAGGTGCTTACTGTTATCCTGTTTTTGAAATTTAATCAAAATGAAAATCAATGACAATTCTAGTCGCTTCAGTAAGATCGATGTTTGTTAGTATCATCGTTGTGAAATCAAAAATAGAAATTAGACAATGAAGTTTAAAAAAACTCATATATTTCGTGTTAAAGGTATTAAAACTTGTTCCTAACCTCTTTTCCAGTCAGGGTTAATATCGCGGTACTGATTTAGTTACTTCCCCTGAAAGTGTTATTTTTTTGTAATAACCGTAATCGACTTGGTACCTTTCAAACTATTCGTAGGATATATATGGTATATGTAAAAATGTTATGGTCATCGATGATTTGTCCATGGCCTTTTTCCTCGTAAGCTGATCAAATCGATGCAATAATTAGATAAATGATGAGGTATATTGGCAAAACTTTTCCAAATATCAAGGGTTATATTGGTAACATTTGGTTCCAATTTCTGTAATGACACCTAGAAGCGTTATTGATGCGTGATAGGGTTTTTGACATATGACCTTAAAATCGAAATCACAATAATCAGAAATTTGAACCTAAAGTAAAATGTCCTCTTGGTCAATGTCAAAGCCAAATGTTGGTATTTTTTAATTAAAGTCTCCTAATGGTTGACAGATAGGTGATCAAATTTGATTTTCATTTAGGTCTTAATTTGGTCCGAAACGAAACGAGATTTATGCTTATATCCCCATAACAAGATACAACACTAAAATAATAAAAAAACAGTAGAAAATTCTCTCCAAAACAGGTTTTAGAACAAAGATAAGGTCCCTAGCAACAACGTTATTTGTCATTACAAAAATCATATATATTTTTGGGTGTATTATAGAACACAAGGCTGACTTTTTTTTAAAGAAAGTGCACGTGATTTTTATTTGTCCCTAACAACCGAAGAAAGTCTTCATGAGCCTTTCTTTGAGTTCACTTAAGATGTTTAAAATGCCATTGTAAAAAGCTAATAGGCAAGTCGTCAAACTAAATGAAATAAGCCCCGAGGAGTTTAAACATCTAAAAAGAAATACCAACCATGACCAGCAAGAATCCTTTGAAGAGACTTTGAAAAAATGAAAAAAAAATACCAAATTGTCAACTTTTTTTTGATAAATTAGAACTGAATAATGTTCACAAATCATCGATAAAAAGAACTTAAGTACTGCATAAAACATGATTAACCATAGGTTAGAGGTTACGTAATTAGATAAGAAAAACGACGGTTGTGACAAATGATAGGGATTGTAAGAACACTTTTCAAATTAAATTTATGTTGTTGAAGATCCTGAATCCATGTGTAAAGAACATGGTTGTAGAGTTATACGACATCTAGCAATGAATTCAGTTAAACCTGTGCTTAGGACCGTCTTAAACTATGAGGCATGAGTTCAGCTAATTTTTCAAGGCCTTATGCTGACTTCAAGATAAAGAACACCAATAAAATCGTTGTCGTTGTTCCGTTGCTTAGTTTTACCATGTATTTGTAGAGTCTTTCTCTGATTTGTATTTACTCCATATTCCTTCATTGTTAACTATAAACAAAAACAGGGTCTTAAATAAAGTAGAATTTCCACAGTCCAGAAAAAAAGGGAGCAGCGAAAGTGTAAAAGATGTAAATGATGACAGATAGAATGAAGGCAGTGTTATATGTATATATTGTATGGTCGTGTAGTTTTTGTAGTGAGAATGCAGAGCGTGAGGTATGCCCCTTTCTCCGTATTCTGTTATGTGTTATGTGGCGTCATCTTTGTCTTCAATCTTGAACATCAGGCCTGAAGAAGCCGTTCCCAAGGTCGTAACATTGTGGAAAACTTTAAATGATCCTGTTTAAATCTTTGGATCGACTTTTGGAACAATAATATCACGTGTTTTGGATATTTCTGACTTTGAAATTTTTTACCATAAATCTCTACCCTTTAACTTTTTTTCGATTTTTGGACATGTCATTAAGGAGTTCTCTTCAACCAGCAAGACCATGTCTCGTTATTGTGTATTGTTTTGTGTAATGGATGTTGTATTGAAGGGATTTAAATTTGTCTGTTTGTGAAACGAACGTGTTTTGTATTGATTATGTTTTTTTATAATTTTTAAATTTGGATTATTGATCGACTGTACTCGTTGTATGATAATATGAGAACACATCTATTTACATCATTTGGATTGGTGAATATACTGCTTTATTGTATATCTCCGAGTCTTAGTTTTGCAGTTTGTTTGAAGTTGCTGACCCTCGGGACTCTGATATTTACCTTTGGATGTTACGGGATTTAAATGCTATAACTATGAAATAAGCATACTATATAAGTTCTATGCATTTAATGAGATTTCGTTACAGAACTATTGTTCATGACAGTTTATTTTAGCTATTTCGTTTGCATGTGAGGGTTAACTCATTTGCATATCTGTTTGATGTTGACGCCAGTTCAGTAATATTTAAAATTTTCTTGACCGTTTTAATACTCTTATGTTTACTGTTTGCATGTGAAGTTTACCCCATTGCATGTCGTAATATGACCGTCCCGTCGTATATCATTTGATTCAACATTTTGGTGATGATTGCATCGCCATGTTAAGAAATTTATTTTACATTATATTTAGGACCAATATTTATATTTCAAGGGATACTGCTTCATATGCACGTGTATGTGTGATTATTGCTTCTGCATATGCACCTCTACACGGGTAATGATTGCTGCATTTCCATTTTCATGTTGAGGTAGTTTGAAAATCTTCATATGCATGTGGATGTGTGATGATTGCTGCCACCGAAAAGCGTTTTGTTTGGACAATACTGCATATGCACCTCTGCCCGAGTGATGATTGATGCATTTCCTCACACATATTTCAGGCTTTGGTTTCAAATGTGAAAAAGAAAGGCAATGGGGTAAATGTCAAGGAGACATCATCCCATCTCCATGTTAAAACGACCAGAAACTATGCATCTAGGGGTCACCGTACGGTCTTCAACATAGTAAGGAACCTTACACCATATAGCAACCCCTAAATGGCCCCAAAAGTAAAACAGTGAATAAAAAGTAAAAAAATGAAAAAATAACTTTATCATTTGTACAAGTTTTCAGTAAATGACACAATTATATAAATTATATTTCCACTGAATGTCAGTGAATTACGTCAGGAGCAGTGAGATAGGAACCAGAAATAAAACTTGGTTGTAAGAGTTTGAAGGTCTTTGCTGGTCTTATCGGGTATACAGCAGTGAGATTTGATAGTATTTGCCATGATTTTAGGAAATGCATCGATATGGAAGATGGATACTAGAGTCCTTTAGTCTGTAGTGGGTTGTAATTTTATATAAAGTGTCAAAAACCAACGACAATTAAAAAAAAATTGAGAAATTTTGTTTTTCGGTGGCGTTATGTTATATGTTTATATTGAATGGTCGCGTAGTTTTGAAGTGAGAATGCAGAGTGTGAGTTATGTCCCTTCATCCGCATATTGTAAGTGTTTTGTGACGTCATCTTTGTCTGGATAAATGTAAATTATGGAATCTGATGTTTTTATTTGTCAGCCTTACATCTTGAACATCAGGACTCAAGAAGCCGTTCTTCAGGCCGAAACAACAGGAGTGAGGAGAGAGCATGGGAATAGGAGAAATTGAGGTGGGAGAAAAGTAATATAAAAGGGAGATTGAGAGAAAGGAGGTTGAGAGGGGATGGAGAAAAGGAGGACAACCACCGGCCCGCCCCTTTTACGATATATTATAAAATCAAAATGAACTGAAGTTCAAATAAAAATCAGAAGACCCAATATCAATATCATATTATAGTACTTAAGACAAATGCGTTTCAAATTTTGTAACAAATATACAGTAGTGACGAAATATGTATTTGCAATTAATCAATGAAAAAGCTCCCCCTGTTGTAGTACTAGTGAAATAAGCATTTCGTGACTTTAGATAAGCGTTTATTATATGTATATATTTTCTAACTTTGAAATCAGGGGCCATGTCAACAATTTTTAGGATGAGGACGTGTCTGAGGATGGTCTTAAGATACATCTTAGTTTTAACTTAGGATATGTCTTAATTTTTTTCCTAAAGTTAGGATTGCTCGATAGGTGTCTTAAGATGATTCTATATTTTAGGATGTCATAATGTTGTTTCAATTAAATTTAGCTACTGCAAATGAAATTGTAAGAAGACGGGAGGTATAATACTCGTCGAAAAAGAGTGTTTACGGACTAATACAAACTTGAGTTTACCAGTATATGAATAATAGATACACGTATCGAATAAGAAACAAATGATTGTAAAAATATGTAGAACCTCTTTTATTTTACTGCATACCTATTCCAATTTATTGACTTGTCCCAAACAGAATGTTCTCTTTATTTGGGGACGGCCAGGAAATTTTAAAGAGGGGGTAGGGTTTGGCGATTTTGCATTGAAAAAATGTTTACTTTCAGTTCCATTTTGAACAAATTGTGTATTAAATTGTTCATTTTCACCAAGTTTCACATCAACTTATTTATTTGTATTTCCAGCAAAAAAAAATCTTCAAATATTTTTTCAATGACAAGTATGATTAGAATATTTAATTTCAGTGGCACCCTGTGGCATCAAAACAAAA
This sequence comes from Modiolus philippinarum, assembly GCA_002080025.1. Taxonomy (NCBI): domain Eukaryota; kingdom Metazoa; phylum Mollusca; class Bivalvia; order Mytilida; family Modiolidae; genus Modiolus; species Modiolus philippinarum. The sequence goes on along the minus strand of MJUU01066129.1, from coordinate 45,345 downwards.
TTTGCCAAAGCCTCACTCACACCCCTCCGAAAATCAAATAGTCGTCCCCTTATTAACTACAGCTTCCCAATAAAATCTTGAATTCGAACTTCTGTCCTTATTGAGACTTGACGTCACTCGACTTACCTGTTTTGTATTATCTTTTTCGATAGCTACTTAATTACCTTGCCCGAATATGTTTAATTGTGTCGTGTTTTTTATTCAAATATGTAAAATATAAGCGTACTTTATATAGTTTATTCATTTGCTTTGATCATTTTCTATGTCTAAGTATTGTGTTAATATATATATCAAATATAAAAATATATGATCTTAAGATGCTCTAAGGTTGTTCCAAGTTAGGATCATCCTAAGATAGTTTTGTGGAACGCCATATGGCATGTCTTAGCAATGTCTTAAGACCATCCTTAGTCAAGTCTTAAGTTACATCTTAAAATATATCTTCGGATACCTTCGTAAACACGGGCCCAAATTTTGAAATTAATGCAAGAGTTACAAGCAAAGTTAAAACATCGCAATTATCCTTGTCTTGAATAAACAATGGTCATTCTTAAGTCTATACATATACGACATGTTCCTTTCTCGACGACTAATGCCTCCTGAACGTATGTATTATCGATAATAAGTGATAAAATTAATTCAAATATATAAATATATATACATATCTAGAGAGAATGACATAAATTTCAAATGTAAAATATAACTTTAAACGGAATATAACGTCAAATTGAACCTGCTGTCTCTGCAAAAAATTGAAATCACAATTGAAAACAATCATAACTACATTTAATCTAGCGTCTGTGAAAAAGTAATTGAGTTGTGTGAGAATTCTTCAATATAAGTTAGCTCTAATACACATTTTCTACCATAATAGTAAAGAACTGTTCAAGGAAATATAAGACAAAAATGGTTATTTTCAATGAATTACTTTTTTGTGCATTATAAATACTTTTTTGGTGGTGGTGGTGGGGGAGGGGGTGATTTCCTAAAAATAAAAGATTTTTCTTTACTGATTAATCCATGCAGATCATCCAAGACAATTAAGATGCGAAGCTATTTGTATTTTCGATGAAATTAAAGTTATCAAATGCTGTTAAGGATGCTTTCCGGATTTCAAGTACTTTTCAAACCTTGTGTGATTTCCAATTTTCATTTTCAAGTACCTTAAAGGGTTTCAAGTAGATATACAAACTCTGAATATTCGTATATATGTAATATAATCTGCTATTTCCTATTAAACATTTTCACACGAGAATAAATATCTTGAATCCTTCTCGTTTAGTGGACATAGAAAATGAACTGAATTTGAAAATATATGTAAAATATATATATCATAAGAAAAATGAAAAATTGCTTTTTAATTCAAATTTCCTTTTTTCTAAATCTGCGATGCAAGACATACCATAAACCAACGTATTTTCGCGGCTGTTATTTTCCTTTTATCTTATTTTATTTTATTTTTTTTAGATAATTTAGCGGGGATTACCTTTTACAAATTGAATCGACACGTTCCATATTTTTTGGAGTTGGTTGTCGCCCACATTGCAGATTACTTAGGCTTTGCAAGTAAGTAATGTACGTTCCTAAATTCTGGCGTCACGCTTAACACGTTCGGACTATTTCACATATACCTTACTAACTTTAGTGCCTTAATGCACCATGTTTGTACATTTGAACACTACAATCAGAACACTTCTCAATCTACACCCTCACGTCCAATTTCCAGAAAGATTGTTAATCAACTGGACATCTATATGATTTTTTTTTAAATTCAAATTTGATTCGGTTGTCGGTTTTTTATCGATGTTTCGCACATTTTTTTTAAAATTCAAAATTGATTTTGATTTGGTTTAACATTTTAAAGGGTCAAATCTTTATTTCCCTCGCTTTTTTGCAGAATAATTACGTTACTTTATTGCATATACTTTCGCAATTATCAACGACCCCACGAAAGTCTTGAAAATTTACAGGATGACACAATTATTTGGTTTACAGTTAGTTTTATGTTTAAAAGAAATGGCCTCCCTCTTTTGATGGTATAATTTCGCAGGTACTCGTAATTTACTTCCGATTGCCAAAGAAAAAATCTTTTGATCAAAGTACCATATATTATTCGAATTTTCTGACTTCTAACAATATAAGTCTGACCAGAGATTAAAAAAAAAGTATTTCTCCTAATTAATGCTCCAAATTTTAAGCATGAATGCATAGTATTTACAAGTTGCGATATAGTGATTTGATACAGGAAATTACTTCAAAATTCGAAACATCTCATAGTAAAAGCTAAGTAACTGATGACTGATGAATTATTGGTGGAATCATTGAAATCAATCAATAAAAGATGGTATTTTAAGAGCCAGTCTTGATATTTTTCACTCAATTCCTTTTATTTATCAGATATTTTTTACCACAAATTCATAAAAAAAGTTTATATCACAAGCATTCAGATCATTTGGAACCAATTCAAATAATAATACAAATTACTGGAATGAAGCACTACTGTATCGTATTTTCAGTTTGTTCCTTTCAGAGAATGTGTTAATATTTCATACTCAAAATTCTACTACACATATATTTTTTTTGCAATAGTTTATATCGTAAACATTCATTTCGAAACAATTGTTTGAATGAATCACTACTTTATGGCTTTTTCAAGGATTGCATTGGTATTTTTTGCTAAAATTTCTACTAGATTAAATCAGATATTACATTATCAAATATTCATAAAAGTTATATCACAAATTTCAGATTATTTCAAAACACTTCATAGATGGGATTATTGGAATAAATCAATGAAAGATGGTATTTTCAGAGATTTTGTTGACATTTTATACTCTAAAATCTACTAACTGAATATTTTTGCCAAAAATTCATAGAAAGTTTATATCGCAATCAATCCATTTATTTCGAACACCTGAAATATTGAAATGATTGAAATTAATCACTTCTAGATAGCATTTTCAGAGATTGTGTTGATATTTTACAATCCAATTCTTCAATTCAGATTTTATTTTGCAAAAAAATTAGACTGTAAATTTCGCAAACATTCCAATCATTTCGAAACACTTAATGTAAATTATTGGAATGAAACTCTACTAGATAGTATTATGAGAAATTGTGTTGGAATTGTTCACTAAAGTTTTAACTTATCAGAAATAATTTTGCAAAATGTTCATGACCAAAATTTATATCGCAGATATCAAAACATTGGAAACACTTAAAATAGGGAAATAACTAGCATAAAGCACTACTAGATGACGTTTTCATAGAATGTGGTCATATTTTACACTCAAAATTATAATTAAATCAAACAGTAAATATTTAAAAATATCACTACTAGATGCGTTTTTTTTTTTTCAGAGATATCATTTACATATTTCACTAGAATCCCCCTAATCAGATATTATTTTGCCAAAAAAAATCATAACTTAATATCGCAAAAATTCAAATAATTTTGGAACACTTCAAATATCAAAATTACTGGAATAGAGCATTGCTAGGCAATGAAGGGATAAAAAGTAATTGTACATGAGACAAAGAATATATAAATACATGGTAAAACAAAGCAAAATACTTGATATTTTCAGAGATTGTGTCGAAATTCCTCACCCAAAATATTATAATGCACAAAGAATTGATATAACACACATTCAAATCATTTCAAAACACTTCAAACATGGAATTATTGGAATAAATCACTGAAAGGTGTTATTTTTCAGAAATTGTCTTGACATTTAATATTCAAAAATCTACTAAATGAATACTATTTTGCCAAAAATTCATAAAAGGTTTATATCGCAAACATTCATATCATTAGAAACATGGAAATTACGGGAATAAATCAATACTTGTGGTATTTTCTCAAATTTCTATTTTTCAGATAACATTTTGCCAAAAATTCATTAAGAAGTTTACATAGCAAACATTCAAACGGTTTCAAAACACTTCAAATGTGTAAAATATTGGAAAAATCACTACGAGATTGCATTTTAAGCAATTGTGTTCATATTTTACTCTCGAAATCTTATTTACAAGATATTATTTTGCTAAAATTTCATTAAAGATTATATCGTAAATTATGCAAATCTTTTCGAAGGACTTCAGACATGAAAATTATCGGGCTGACAGATGATATTTACATCATGGGGACTTCAAGAAGTAGAACAACAATAAAAGCGTTGTTCCATTGCTTGGTTTTGCCATGTATTTGTGGAGACTTTGTCTCATTTGCATTTACTCCATATCCCGTCATTGTTTATTTAAGAGATGTTACATGGTGTGCACATAGAAGTTTTATATTGTGTTGACAATTTCCATTATGTTTGATATCTTTACAGGAATCATTAAAATAAGAGAATGGTAGATTGTATTTGATTTAAACACAAATTTGAAATAATATTATCATTAAAATATGCTGCGAAAATTCATAGTATGTTTCATGTGGAATTAACCTACGTATACCAAAGGTAATCGTATAGTTTGAGTACATATATTCGCAGGATTTTTAAGGGATTTTTACATTCTTTCAAATAAGAATTCAAGGTATCATTTAGATATTGAATTAATTTATATTCTTTATTCCAGATAATGGCCTTTGATAAATTTACCTTGCGATTCGCACAAATGTTTACAGAACAATTCCGATATTTTAATTAGCCTGAAATGAAATAAAAACTGACGTGGGACGGGTGACTCATTGAATCTGATTGGATGAATGATAAACGATGAATGATCTGCCGGATGCCTTTTGAATCATGACTGATCTGACTTGACTTTTGACTTCATGATGACTCATGACAAATCTAAAAAAATTGAATGTTGACTGGTCCTGTACAAAGGGAGGTAAATATTGGAAAATGCTGAAACGAAAATTGCGTGCAATAGAATAATTGAAGGTACTTTAATATACTTTATTCTTTGTGAAAATGTAAATGGTCGTAAATTACAACAACACCATTATTTTTATACTTTTCAATTTTTTTTATTTTATTTTTTAAAGATTACCAATCAAGGTTGTCACTAACCGGTAGACAAAATTCCCCGGCCTTACAACAGTCCGGTCTTGGGTAATCTGGACCTAGTCTTTCCGTCCTTGTGTTTTATTATAGTTTATACTATATCCTAGCTAGTGTTTTGTTTATTTTTGCAATAAAATTGAAAATTGCTATATTTTTGCTATTAATTATTCAGACTTTTATTCAAGAAGTTAAATGGAAATTTTCCCTTGTCAGCCAAACGTTGAGTGAGAGGTAGTCTTAACTTCACACCTTTTTTTTCATGCAAGAAACAACTGCACTGCTGTCAAAGATAAAGGAAAAACAAAAAGATAAAAAGAAATGCCAAAGAATGCATGATTGTCATGTTAATTGTGTGAGCAATAATGAACAAAGCACAATTTCAGTGAAGCCAAAAGACGCACAAAATATGAGCACACCTTCTAAAGTATAAATGTGTAATATTTAATGAATTTTTTAATATTAACATAACATAAAGATTTGGTCAAAGTTTTATTTGTTTTGTTTTAATTCTAGTTAATCAACCGATTCTTTCATAAATGTTAACAACATAAATAGCAACTCTACAAAGCCTCACCTTCAGTGCATGAACAAAAAAGGGGTATGGTGTTAATGTACATGGGACTAAATCCCTATAAATACATGGTAAGATTAAGCAAATGGAACAACGCTTTAATTGTTGTTCTTCATCTCGAAGCCACCATGAGGTCTCCAAGAAAAATCAAACACTCCTACCTCATAGTAAGTTCAAGACAGCCCCTAGCACCGGTTTGAGCGGAATTCACTTGCATAACGTTGAACGTTTTTGACGGACCAGTTGTTTGCAATACACACATGATCATTAAGAGATCGTAAGGCCGCATCGACTTTACGACAAGGTCGGATTGGTATGAGGCCGGATAATACAGGGCCGGACAGGCAAGGACGGACATCCACTTTAAGGTAGATAGACAGTAATATTCATATCCATGAGAAATTGCTGTTAGTCGGCAAAATTGAAGAGCCAATCCTACTTACCCGAAATCACTAATAAAAAGGTATGGGTCACCATGCTTGCTTTTTCTAGAATCGACATCGAAGTTACTAAGTTTTAGCCAATTCTCAACTTAAGTTACATAGAATGCATGGGGAATATATGGAAAGGCAATTTTAAGCTTGAAAGAAATGATTTTTTTTCCATGAGAATTTTTGTATTTTTGTGAACGGATAGTTTATGATGTAATTCATTAGTTACAATAAAAAATGTATATGTCACCATGCTTTTAACGGAAATATTTTACAAAGTTTCCGGATTAAACATTTTTACTTTACAAAGAAATGCCAATTGATTAAAAAAACAATATTGCGTCAATGAATAGGAAATTTGTTGTTTTGAAAATGGTCTCAGCTTCAGAACTCATGTTGTCGTTACTTATTAATTTGAAGTCTCCTAATGAGTCGTGAAAATCAGTTCTTAAATTTGTAGTTCCTTTCGACAATGGCCGGTGTATCAACAAAAAAATTAGCTTACCCTTTCGTGCTTCTTCATGTATGTCATTCAAGTCTAAGAGTTTCAAAACGGATAAAGGAAGTACTATGTAATAATTTTATTCTAAAACAATAGATATTACCGGATGTTAGCAACGCGAAGTCTAAAGGCAGTAGGGGTAGTAAGGGCCTTATTTGGCCTGAAAAATAAATTTGGTTGAATTCACAGAATTTTCTCATTGAAATATACTGTGGGTATGGCGTTTCAGTAAACAGTGAATTTCTCAAATATTGAAGTATGATTATTGAGTTTTTGAGTGTAGAAGGGAAAAATTGAAATTTTGTCGAAAAATAACAAAATTGACCAAATTTGACTACTTTTTCTGTATAGGAAATATAGAGCACATGCAAGAACCATAAAAAAAAATTTATGAGAGGTTCAATTCATTTGTACCATTGGTTTTAACCTTTGTATTTTTTCTGTAAATGGGATGTTAACTTTGAAACGAACATGAAAGAAAATCTTGAGGTGCAACTTCGAAATTAACTGGAATCTTGGGCCAAATGAACCCATTATCACACCTTGTCCTTTGTAGAAAAACTTTGAGAAAATTCAGTAATTATGCATAACTACTGGACAGATACATCGGCAAACGAATAGGAATTATTAGTCTATGGGCTGGAATAACCCCCCGTGCATCTCCCCCACTTCCCAACCCCACCCATTTTTTAAGTCCGGATACATCCCCTCTTCAAAATAAATTATGTTAACACGAGCATAACCTGCACGCACTGGTGGAATAGGGCCCATTTTTTAGACCCACCTACCGAAATTTAGGAAAATTTCGTTTTTTGTTCAAGTTTTTCTTTCAGTTGCTTCAAAATGTTGAACAAATGCTTCCTAGTTATAGAAACGATGCATCAAATTATTTCTTATTGTATAAGCTTTACAAAGAACCCAAATTTTTACAATTTCTATGCCAAATACCTTCCATAGCGCCATTAAACGTACCCCTACCCCTATGAAATATTGAGGAAAATTTAGATATTTTCATTGAAATTGCTTAAGTTTGATGGTCTAAAGAACCCGAAGTGCATCTCCATTCCAAATTCTGAACATTGTTTTTAGTTTTTCAATCTATTTTCTCGAGTATAAAACATGTCAACATAATGTTAACATATTCTTAATGACCAAAGTTTTATTTTCAAATAGACCAAAAAATGGATCTTTGAATATTTCCGTTTTTGACTAAGTATTTGCATTCTTTTGCCCAATATTATTTTTTTGTAAACAAATATCATTTAAAGTAGGTATCAAATGAAAGCTTATAATATTGGCTTTACAACTATTACAAATAATGGCCAATCTGATGTAATATAAACATCATACATCAATAAAACTTACCCCTACCCCAACAAATTTACTGTAAAATTGTCAATTTTTTGTCTATGTAAGCATAAAATTAACCAGAACACGCAAAATGTGTGTTGTATATGACAATGTTTCATAAATTATACTATGATTTCGTATTTTAACAGCCATTTGTTGACTTTAACCCCGTATTTTGCCTTAAATTGATGGAAAATGGGAATTTTCAACATTTCAGAATTGCCCAAATTTCACTGTTAAATCGTTATATATGCCAAATCTGGAGGATATATCTGCAGATATGCCAATTAATTGTTCTAAGCGATACATTAGTTGTCTGAAAACATTGTTAAGAAAAACAAGAAGTGTTTGATGTGACTCAAAAAACGGAAAACCTTATCCCTACCCCAACAAATTTTCCTTAAAATTGTCAATTTTTGTCTATGTTCGCAACAAATTAACTCAAACACGCAAAATGTGTGTTGAATATGACAATGTTGCATGAATTACATCACGAATTGGTAATTTAACAGCCATTTGTTGACTTAAACTTAATATTGTGCTCGAAAATGATGAAAAATGGGATTTTTCAACATTTCAGATTTGGCCAAAATTCACTGTTAACCCGTTATATATGGCAAATCTGGATGATATATCTGCAAATATGCCAATTAATTGTTCTAAGCGATACATAAGTTGTCTGAAAACATTGTTAAGGAGAACAAGAAGTGTTTGATGTGACTCGAAATACCGAAAATCTTACCCCTACCCCAACAAATTTTCCTTAAAATTGTCAATTTTTTTGTCTATGTTCGCAACAAATTAACTCAAACACGCTAAATGTGTGTTGAATATGACAATGTTGCATAAATTACATTCTGATGTGGTACTTTAACAGCCATTTGTTGACTTAAACTTGACCTTGTGCCCGAAATTGTTGAAAAATGAGATTTTTCAATATTTCAGATTTGGCTAAAGTTCACTGTTAACCCGTTATATATGGCAAATCTGGATGATATATCTGCAGATATTTATATTATGTTTGCCATTATTTTTACAGATGACCAGAATAATATGTTAATTTTTTTTTTTTTTTTGGAAATCTGACACATAATGAGGCAGGCTCCGTATTGCCAATTCTGAATTCCCCCTTTTAGCTCACCTGACCCGAAGGGTCAGTGTGGGCTATTGCCATCACTTGGCGTCCGTCGTCCGTCCGTTAACTTTTCACATATTCATCTTCTCCTCTGAAACCACTGAAGCAAATTCAACCAAACTTTACAGGAATGATGTATGGAAGGTCTTTTACGAAGATTGCTCATTTTATTCCGATCCGATAAAAACATGGCCGCCAGGGCCGAACTTAGGTTTAACATTGGACCACATGGGAAAAATTACATTTTCATCTTCTGCTCTGAAAAGGCTGAAGCAAACTGAACAAACTGTACAGGAATGATGTACTTAAGGTCCTCAACAAAGATGGCTCATTTCGTTCCGATCCGACGAAAAACATGGCCGCCAGCACGGAACATGGTTTAACATAGGACCCTTTGGGAAAATCATATTTTCATCTACTCCTCTACTGAAGCAAATTCAACCAAACTTTACAGGAATGATGTATGGTAGGTCCTTTACAACAATTGCTCATTTCGTTCTGATCCAATAAAAAACATGGCCGCCAGTCTGGAACTTAGGTTTAACATTGGACCCTATGGGAAAAGTCACATTTTCATCTTTTCCTCTGAAACTGCAGAAGCAAATTCAACCAAACTTTACAGGAATGATGGCTAAAGGTACTTTAAAAAAATTGCACATTTCATTTCAATCAGACAAAAAACATTGCCTCAAGTGAAGAACATAGTTTAACATTGGAGCCCAGTATGAGACAAAACAATTAAAGCAAACTATACTAAATGTATAGAAGGTCCTTTGCAAAAATTATTTATTTCAATAGGATCAGACAAAACACACGGGTGCTAACATACCTAAACACCCTACCCCATTGGTAAAAAACATGATCATTTTGGTAATGCATGGCATAGAGGCATTTTGTCAGGTGAGGGATACAGGCTCAGTCTCTGGGCCTCTAGTTTTCTTTTTGATATTGTTTACAACTGTTTTAGTCGGATTGAAATATTCCAATCCGAGAGAACTCTCTATTGGAGCATACGCACTGTGGCATAGTTTTATTGATATCTTTTTCTGAAAGGAAACCGTATATTAAAGCAGATAAATAACGAGGAATTTCAGAGACAGGAACAATTATATAGTTGAAGGCAAAAATTAATGTCACAGTACCATGTTAGTATAAGGAGGGTCTCAACCCGCAGTTCCGTGAAAATAACTCTTTTATTCCGAATCAAGACCCGAGTCCAAGAATATAATTTTCAAATATCACAATGCAAATCCCGAATCCGTAAAAGTTTCTCTGCTGAATAAGATGGATGATCACGGCACCCGAAAATGGTCACCCGCCCCTCGGTAGGCATTCGATTTCCTGATCTATTGAATAGGTAAATCTCGACATACCAACTAATATAAACAATCAACTATCTTGATGTGAAACATTGCAAAATTGTACTAGGTCTAGATTTTAATTGACGAAAAACAATCCGGATCGCTAAAAAAAAACAGACTAAAATCGCCAACCCAGACGAGATGTCGGATGAATGTTTTTATTTTTTTTTTTTTTGTAATGAAAGATATTTTATCGAAGATAAACAATTAAGTCGAAATTCCAGTATTGATGTTTAAGGTTTTCCTTTTTTTCTGATTATCAGACACTATCTATTTCATTTTTCTCAATTGCACATTAAAACGATAGTCCAATCCCCCGGGTCCTTTCACCAGATACATTTGACGTTGTTTTTTGCTATTGTATCAGTATTAGAATGAGAACGACCCTTCAGCCAACCAATGTCGGTACATTTGCACCCTATTTTTACTTGTTTTTATACCTGTGTTGTTTTATAAAAAAAAAACGGGCAGGGGGTCAATTTGAGGATCTAGAGGAGTACGCCCTTTTTGTGAGACTGGATTCGCTGATGGGCTCTCAAGTTAGCATCTAGCGTACAAAAGTAGTAATTCGTATTCGCTGAGAATAGTATTGACGTTCCGTCGGTGATTTGTTTGATCGTTTTGGATACTGAATCAAACACCGGAAATAGTCCAAGACAAAAAATTCTCGAAGAAGATCTCTAGCGTCTCTGACTTTTCTCGCTTCGTCAGATTTCTTGAAGTCTTACTCCTGGGGTGCCTGAGATTTTCTGTCTGGCATCTATCCCTGGTTTTAGATTATTATATTCTTGCACCCATGAAGAAGTTAATCACAAAGATGTCCTACGATTTTCATGTCAAATCGTCATGTTGTTTCATTAACCGCTGTGTATATCTGTGATTTGGTCTGTTATTCATTTGACCTCTCTATTTTTTGCTTTTCTACTCTTTCAACGGCACCAACTTTTCTCCGCCGTGTTCAAATAAACGTGTTCATGTGGAGGAGTTCACATAAAGACAATTTTCTATGTTTTCGGAACACGGTTTGTTTTCTTTCTGTATCGATATGATTCAATCTGCGTAAGAGAAAAAGTCGAGAGAAATTAAAACAATTGGTCAAAATTCTATCGAAAGAAATATTATATTTCTGAATGGTATTGTCACAAAAAAAGCAGCCAATACGGAATAACTTTTACTGTTGTATCAGTTCTGGTTTTGATCATTTCAACTTCGTGAAACCCTGGAATTACACTCAGTCTCGTGTGTCATCTCGCCTTGAAAGAATAAACGAAACAGGTCTCGCAAATACAGACAATCCTTGACAACATCATCTGCAATTTTCTCGTGTAGGCACCATGTGCTTGTTGTCGGAAATGATTAAGTAATTGTGCGTGACGAAGTGTGTATATATACGCCGGGCGCAATCCGGAACAAGCCTGTTTCCAAATCGGAAGGTCAGACAATTCACCTTTATTAAATTCGTTTATTCTTAAACGATAAACGTGACTGAATAGTAGAATTATAATACAACTAGATTTGCAATTGCGAGCAACAGCCTATGTCACCCCAGCCCACCAATTCGATGGTTCAACCTTATTCGCAGCCTCAAAATTTACTCAGGAATCAATTTTCGTTGAAGTCCGACAACGTTGAAATTTTGACGTATTTTTGCGGACATCTTAGAAATGGTGGCCATTTTGAAAATTTAAATGAATCGTGAATAACTTCGGATGGTGGTCCATCTATGCAGCAAGTTTGAATTTGTTGCATTCAGCCATTTCAAAATAATCGTTCGGACAAAAATATGTGGAAAAAGCGGAAGAAAAAGAATAAGAAACGTAGAATAACAACATGTCACCCCGACGTTGTTTGGGGTATCAAAATTAAATTTTCTTACATGAAGAGTAATAATATTCAATCATTTAAACAGACAATTTACTATTCAGTCAGTATTCAGTCAATTTAACGTGTGTCGACATTCTTAAAGATTTCAAAAAATTTCGACACAAGCTGTACGAATTAAAAATTCTCTTATTGAACACATTTATACATCACATTCTAATATGGCTTCATGTATTAGCTTTATAAATAGGGTCATGTTATAATATCAATATAACACTCTTAACACATGCACAAAAGATGCACAGTTTCTGTTGCATAACCGAATCTAATGTTCATTTTAACTGTAAAAATCTACCACCCACTAACAAATTTTTAATAAAATTTGTTTCTGAAATTCATTATGGAATTTTTTTCTACTTGAAAAGGCAATGTTCGAGACAAACTTTATTTTTTCTACCTGTGACGTCATAAATAGAATCGTAATGTCCGGTTCGTAGGCAGCGTAGGTTGGAAAGTTCTTGAGCATTTTCTACAGTTAAAATAACAATAAAATAAGACAAAAATATGTTTTTGTTGTATTTGTGGAAAGGTTTTTGTCAGCGAGTTTGATTGTCAACATCAAAATGTAACGGAACCATTAAATAGTCGCTGCTCGCTTCGGATATAAAATGGGTGAAATTTCCACATTAGAATCGAAATAAATTATACCCGCCAAATACTATATTGTCATTATAACATGGGCTTTCGTTGTTTTTGCATATTTTACCCCTCGTTAACGCTCGGGATAAAATATTTTCAAAAACAACTCAAGCCCATGTTATAATGACAATATAGTATGGCGGCCATGTATTACTTATTATTATCAAATAATGACATACAACACTGGGAAAATGGAGGCGCATAGCATGCTGCTCTTAAACTTCGCTAACCTAGAAGCAATCCAAATCACAAAAATAATCTTTTTTAATTTTAACATTAACCAAAGTGTAGAGATTCAAGTTTTAAGTTGATAATTTCTTTATTTTTGCTAGATATATAATATCTTAAAAGAAGTTTTGACAATTATTCAGAGATTTTCATATATACTAAAGTTTTGTGTTTCCAATTGAAAAGACTTTTTTGTATGATATTACTAAGAATTAACAATCAAATATTTTAATTTCATGAATTGAAAGAAATTAACAGTTGCATGATTGAATTCTAGAATCCTTGCTACATTGAAATTTGCAATTTCGGTATTTTTCATCATTTATTCGTTTTAAGTACTTCGTTTTTAGAAAACTTTCTTATTTTAATATTTTTTCCTTGGTTGTGCTTAGGTTCTTTAGTATTGAAAATTTCTTTCTTGGTTTTGGTGAAGAAAAATATTCAATTCTGCTTATTCATCAGAGTATTGCGAATGACGGAATAATTGAGATCCCCTCTAAATCTAAGATTTTCTTGTTACATCATGAATCTTGTTTTTTAACAATTGGCTCTTGATTTTTAAGTTCTGTATATCTATTCCTTATATTAATTGTTTTCCAATTTTTACAAAAACTGTTGGGATACGAGTTATCAGTCTGTGTATTTCCAAACAAAAAGCTGTGTTAAGATCGAATTCATGTACATGCAAAATAAGTGACCAGGTAATATTTATCATTTTTCATTTCAAATATTACTAAAAGTGTTCTTCGAAGCTATTGAAATAAAATGCGATATTTCCAAATTTCGATTCTTTTGACATAGACCTCATGTAATTAAAGTATATAAAGGGAAATTTTAATGTCAACCATATTAGTATTCGGCAATTTGTGTGTGCCTCTTAACTCTACCCCTTTTTCTATCCCACATGAAAAAAAAATGTAAATTCAATTTTTTTCTTCATTATTTCTTCACTAGTTTATCATGTTAAATGTGTAAAGATTTAACTATTAGTATTTTAGTATTTCAACATGCTTTTAATTTAGGTATAGACCTAAAACTGTGAAACAATGTCATGACATCTAATATTTATTGTTTTGTTTTTGCGATGTTTAAATCTATTCTCAAATTCTTTAATTTCAAACCTGAATACGTCCCAAATATTTTTATTATATTAAGAATTCACTGAAGCAAATTCAACCAATTTACAGAAAAAAAATCCTCCTAAAAATGGTAATTTCGTTTTGATACGGTAAATACATGACTGTCAGAAAGGATGATACTTTAACATTGGGCCCTATTGGAAAAACAGCATCTTCAACAAATGCTCTGAAACTTCTAAAGAAAAAATTGAACTAAACTGTACTGGAATGATGCATATAGTCCTTTACAAAGATTTCTCAATTCGGTCAGATCGGAAAAAAAAGATAGTTTGGCATTGGACTCTATAGTAAGATCATATTTTGATCAGTTCTGAAACCATTAATTACTTTACGGGGTTGATGTTTGGTAAGTCGCTCACAATTTTTTTTTTCATTCAATTTATTACTTCAGTGGATTTATGTTTGGAAAGTCGTTCACAAGAAATTTTCATCTCATTCTAACTCTACAAATTATATGACCGTTTGCGCGAAAAAAGTTTAAAACTTTTTCCCTAAGCTAAGGAAAAAACGTCATTTTCATAATCTTCTCTGAAAGTATTGAAGCAAATTTAATTAAACTGTATTTGAATGATTTATGGAAGATCCTTTATAAAGGTTTCTTATTTTGATAGGATGCCAGAAAAAAATGACTTGCATCGCGGAACATTGTGATTTCTGCTATTGGCAATTCTGTTTTGCAGGAATATTTGTGGCCATTTTTTGCTTAAATTCTGCACTAAATTATTAAATCTTGGGCAGCTGGAGGTGGTTCAAAAATATCTGGCTGGATCTGAAAATGAAATGCATTGGATGTTAAATTTAGGGGAAAGAGGTAAATTGTTCCAATGCACTGAAAAAAAATATTACAAAATCTTTTAAAACATTTTGATGCAAACAAACATCAAGGGGGCGTACTGTTTTAAATTTAGACCAGTCTAAATTGCAAAATATTGACAGGGGTTTTAGAAGCTTGTACATGACACAATCATGTAGACGGGTATACGTTACAGACCAGACAGACACCAAGTGATGTAAAAGACATCTTTTTGCCATACGATTCGTTAAATTATAACTATGTTTATTATTCAACTAGCGAAATTAAAACATGAAATAGTAATAAATATCTGTTGGACAATGGTTTCAAGACGGACTTCTATCTTCAATATCGACAACCATTAGAACTGCCAGTTTCAAGAAGTCTAGAATACTAATGCAATTAACATCGTTAATAACTCAGAAAAATATTCAGCTTTGTAAGGGGAAAACCGTATATCTTGCGATGCAGTTGGAAATATCATGAATACCTGGAGATTGGATGTTGACTGCTTGACATAACCCCATTTCCTTGCTTTTTATAATCATTAATAACAATTCTCCAGTAACTTTCGTTAATATTTTGACTTTGGTATGCATACCCCAAACATTTACTCCCTTTCACGACGACAGTGCATGAAAAAGGCGTATGGACATTCACTCCATAAAACTTAAAGTAAGTACTGTGCTTACTTATAAAAGTAAAAGTAATAAATATATAAAGTTTCCTGTACCTTTAGCGCCTTCCTCAGCAAAGGGTTTCCCTTTTAGTTAACTTTAACCTTTCGAAACTACTTCCGATTTGCTTATGTAGTGAATGGAAATGAAAACAAGAAAGTGTCCGTATTTGCATAACTTTGATGTCAAAAACCAAGAATAATGAACTTTTCCCGTGAGAGTTTCTCTGTACCAAAAATATAGTGATAACTCCTAGATTCACTAGAAATTTAGATCAAACCTTGACATCACTTGCCCATTTCGGCCAACTGTGTCTTCATACGTACAGTAATGCCATGATACAACTAAAATATTTAAGTTTCAAAACTTCGTTTCCAATGTTCAGTAAATTAAAAAAAACTTCAAAACAACAGACATTAATTGCCAACCTATGCACAGCTGCATAGTAAAATGTAAACATCACAGACCATATACATGATAAGCAGTCTGCTAAACCACGGACCTTTTACAATATAATAACTGAAAATGGAGATACATGTATATAGATATAGCGTAGCTTGACATTTAGGAATTAATTCAGCATAATATGAAATATGAGCATAGCTTATTGTCGAAGGCCTCATGGTGACATCAAGATGAATAACAACAATAAAAGCTTTATTCCATTGATTGGTTTAATAAAGTATTTTTAGAGAATTTGTCTTATGTGCACTTACCCCATATCCATTCATTGTTAATTTATATTATATTTTCAGTAAGCACTGTTTGCGCAAACCATGTACATAGTATTGACTAGATTGGTATAATCGGACCATAGGCGAATTATTGCAGCGTATGTTAATATAGATCATTCGTTGTGACGGTAACTGACTCTCCGTGTTGACATTCAGGACATCAAGAGTATTCAGGTAATTCGAACCTAATAAAATATCATTTATAGGTCTTAACTCATATTGTCTAAAAATAAGATAAAACTGATATGTCACCGATCATCTGTTTCTGTTATCAGGCTTTAAAAATCAGGAAAATTCAGTATTTTTCAAGAACATGTACATAGAATATATAAAGAACCCGGGAAATTGCTTATCGTTCAGCTTTCATATGAAATAAATATCAAATAGATTTTTTTAAAAATTGTAATGGATATTTAAGGGAGATACACTTCAGCTATCTGTTGAGCTGAAAAAAAAAATATGTGTCACGTTTGATTAAGAAAGATATTTTATGAAGATAATGGAGAGAATTTACCGAAAAAGGGAAATAATTCGCGGGAAAGTGAATGATATAAATGTGTCAATTTAATTTGACGTCACAATGAAATGCTGAGAAAAAAAGAATTCCAGCTTAAAAATAAAGTAAATTCCGCATCCGACTTGATTCTCGATATGCGCAAATCGGATGCGTCGTATATTAGTGTCGATATATCTTAAACACAATGACATTATTCTTCATAAGATGACGTAACATATCTACATGTATACCCTTTGTACCATTCAACTCTGGTTAGTAATTAAGTCTACATGTTCTCATCGACTCCATTGGGACTGAGATCGAGGGCATCTTCAGGGTAAGTGTCTACTGCTTCGAGAGCTAGTGTTTTAGAATAAAAAAAATACTAAAACACCCATGTTGATTAATAAACAGTAAATTTCTGTATACTGTACACGTATTTCAAGGAGTAATCCCATCATCAGTCTTAAATATTCAAAGATCTATTAATGTATTAAAATTATTAGTTGAAGTTAACATATGTGTTATTGTCTCATGTTCACTTACTCCATATCCTTTCGTTAAATATTATATCTACTTTCGTTGTTTTTATTTTCATTCAGTTGTACAGGATATTTGACGCTCTAGATCATTTTGGCGAGTTGTTCATTATAAGCTTAATGTACATATTTTGCTTGGACTTGATTTTCATTGATGAGACATAAGTTGTCGAAGTGGCCATCTGTAGAAACTAAATCTGCAGTGACTTCGGTATTTGGTTATTCAGAACAATTTCCGGTCCAGCCTTCTCATCATAGATTTGAGTTAAAATGAAAATGTGTCACAAGATCTCTAATGGTCCTATGACATAAGTTTCTCTTCAAATACTGACTTTTATATTTGATTTTGTGGCCACTTACTGAGATGATATCCAATCAAATCTAGTTCATTGATGTTTTATATTGTCAGGCCATTGAAGTACCAGATAAAAAAAAAACATGTGTACTGAAGCCACTGTTTAAGATTTAGGAGCTAATGTTTAGTTTTAGATGAAAAAAGTGAGGGGACAAAATACTTTTTTATTACTGCTATATCAAAAAGTTTCATTTTTCATCTGAATCATAAGTAAATACAGCATATCAAATAAATTACTTCACTAAAAATTAAATATCAATTATTAAGTTATTTCGAATTGACATGCCTCACACCACTATGCTGTTGCAAAAGTTGAATTGTTGTTTTCTATCGCGACTGCATAAATAAAATTGTCAAACCTTACGTTGAAATTGTTCAGCTGAATTTTGGCATTCTTAATAAGCTCCTATTGATTTTTTTTCTCTATTAGTTGTTACCCATTATTCAGTTATTTCCAAATATTAAGATTTGATCAGCACTGATGAGACATAAGTTTTGGAAATGGGTATTTGCAGAAACTAAATTCACAATTAACTTCCATATATGTCAATATGATGTTGAGTTGCTACTGAACATTTTTGCAATGGAAGGAAAGTTTTGGAGCACAATTAAACCAGTTGAACCAATCATTTCTTTTTTTTCACCTGCTCTACCTATTTGCATCTTGGACTTTGGCTTTTGACAACTCTGGTTATTTTGTTAGTACCCCCATGTACAAAATACGACAAAACACTTAGTTAAGATTGAATTTTGAATTACTCATCTCTAATATAAATAAAACATAAAGGTTAATTTTAAGCCGTTGACTTCCGTAGCTCCAACAGAGTGATAATTATCAATTTTATCCCGTTCTGCAATACCAAGTTCTAAAACCAAATCCCTTTCCTCAAGTGCACGTGTTATTTTGTATTGAAACTCCACAGTATAATAAATGATAGTATTGTTTTATACCTAGTGATCTGCGATAACTCCTTTATAATTCTTTAACCGACCATCAACCCTTCCACTATTCGGCGTCGCTGGTGTATTTTGTCTACTTAAAGTTTTCCTATCATCTGACAGGAAGAGTTTTTTATGCAAAGTAGAGCTATTGAACTTCATTTCAAACAAGATATCATCAGTTTTTAACATAACAAATATGTGGTAAATATACTTTTTTGCGGTACTTTTAAACTTCTTTTTGCCAGCAATATATTTGTCTTAAGTCTATTTGCGACATAATCTATTGGCCAATTTAAATGCACCTTTTTCTTGAATATTTGTTGTTTTTTTTAATTTGACGGTCGAAATATATGCACACATGGACGATTTGTTTTATACATCGACAGTATTCTACTTAATTATGTTTTTCGATGTAATACAAAAATTGAAGGTCAAGTTGGAACACAATGTAGGAATAAGAGAGTTTGCTTTATGATATGTCTTTCCCAAAATGAGCAATATTGATCAAAAACCTTACTACTAAGTAATATTTATGGACATTTAAGATAAAACAATACAATATTTTGAGATTATGTACACAAATCCAATGGCAGTCGAATGCCAACTGAACAAAGTATACGTGAATTCCAGAAAATTCAAATCCTGACACACACATAAAAACAAAAGAAAAGAAAACAAAAAACAAAAGCCAAACAAACAAAAAAAAAAGAAACAAATAATACATAAACTGCAGAGCATTTATACAGTACACAAAAATTACGAACACAATAATAAAAACTTAAGGACTCATGATGCAAACTTTTATAAAAATTAAGAGTGACATAAGATGTTTCAAAAAGGTAAGCTGCGTATTTGGTATTCTCCAGACTGTCAGTGAGTCAATTCGGGGTAAGTAAACTCGATTAGTATGTAATCAATAAGATGTTAGATCTACCTATAAATGTCAATCCTTTTTGAAACTGACACTTTAATCTATTCATGTGTCTATTGTGACGGTCAAAACATTTATATAGGGACAAAAATAGCATAACTGAACATACCTCTCTAACCTAGCAGTCTTGAAACTGCATTTTTACCCTTGTCAGTGAAACGACCTGTTCAGCAGTAATAAATGAACTGTGAACTTCGAAAGAGAGGTAGGAATATATCAGGTCTGTAGGTCTCGTCATGTGACATAAAAAATTCACGATTAAATTGATATTCAAAAACTTTTTCACGCAACAATATGACGTTTGCAGATGATGACGTTCAAATTTTTGGCATGTGTTTTCGTTAAAATTTAATTTCCGGGTACAGTTTTTGTCCCCGAAAGTTTCAAAATTGCACCAGACTTACAGGTCCTATTTGATAAGGGAGGACAAGTTCTTGATTGGAAAGTGAATAAGTTATTGAATGTGTAATTTCAATTGATAGCTTATAATTATGTCCGTTCAATATTTCATAAGTACAAAACGTGCATTGTTGACAGGAAATCATACAATTACAATTTTTTCACGGTATCATGAACGGCTCTTTTCGGTAGAAAATAATGCAAATGATACAAAACACGGCATATTTATGAAACAAAACAAAAATGCTTATGTGAATTTGAATAATTATTGTTTCAAGAAGTATGACAGTCACTATAAAGTTTCTGTTTAGCTGAAGTAGTAAGAGTTTCGTAAACAAAAGATTATTTTTTATGATTAGAAAAATATAACATTTTGTTTTTTATCGGCACGGCACGGCACAAATTTTAACATTGAAACGGCATTTACATAAAAAAATATCGTAGATCGTTAATTTCTGTTTCAATCTCAATACTTTATCATGTGGAGCACGCATTATGATATTTTGAAATTTGTCGAGTTTGGATTATACTTGTGATTAACTCCTTTTGATTAACAGCATCTATAATAATTGTAATTAACTACTTCCATCATAGTTTTGTCCTTAGCTATATTTGATATTACAGATTATTTGGATTCCGTGTGGTTTTATGCATTTTAAACATATTTTTGATTGATTTCCTTTGTTTGGGTTCTAGTGCTGCTGATGAGGAATTTATTTCCGAAATGGGCATATAGCTCATTAAAATTATTGCAGTTGGAGTTAACATATGTGTTTTGGTCTCATGTTCATTTACTCAATATCCTTTCGTAAAATATTGTATATTTATGGAACACCGCTCCGTTATCCTTTTTGTTATATGGTGGAGAACACAGAAAATAAATAAATTAGGTAGGTATCACCGATGTCATTATACAAAGTTACATAAAAAATTTTATATACATTGCGGTGCATTCATTTTTTGTGTTATTCGCGTTCAACACGATAAATTTGAAAAATTTATACCTGCGAATACTCAACTGTAAACCTGATTAAAAATTAACATAATGTCGCTAATACAAATTCCGCGATAATGAAAACCTGCGAAATAATACAAGACAGGAAATCGCAAAAAAATTGCGAAATTTAGATATGATTAAAAGTTTAAATACAATCTGTTTTCGGGTCAGTACCGAAGTACTGACTACTGAACTGGTGAATATCCCCGGGGACTAACAGTCCACCAGCAGAGGCATCGGCAGTGGTAATAAAATACCGAAAAACATTTTTTAAACTAAAAGAGAACAAATGACCAAAAAGATCTGAATAGAAAAGCCAAAAATTTAGCTAAGGACAAATCTATAAATGATAAGTAATGAATTTTAGCCTTTTTGTGTTGTTAACTTGTGTAAATATTGCATGCTTATGAAAATTTTGAGCTCGAATTAGGTCCTTTGATATTCTTTTATCGTTATGCTATTTACTTGAATTTTTGTTTTCAAAATGGTCACCATCCAACCGTTAATTTCGGTATTGCCTACCTTCTCCAAATGTGGCGTAGCATGAGGACCGAGAGCTCCACTCATGTAACGTCTTCACTTCTGTAATTACATATTATCAGAATCATAATAAAGTAAAGTATTGTGTTCAAGGCTTTTTTTTTATAAACGTCACTCAGCGAGGACAAATTAAAAGTAGTGTCTGTTAATAAAAAAAGATAATGAAAAATAAAATAGAATAAATCAATAAATAAATAAATGTAAAAAAGGGGGCTCTTCGAAACCAGGTGATATCTTACTGATTAGCATGTAAACCGTTCCCGACAGAACTGAGATGGAGAATTGTTTTCTGTGGGTAAAGCTTTATAAATTTGTATACGAAAATAAAATATTGAGAAAGTGGGATATCGGCATATTTTAGCATTGATTTATGTTATTTTAAAGACAAATAATGAACCTTTCTCGTGTTATTCAAGACACTTTTATTCTTATAAATGTCTCCGAGTATTCAATCTCTCTATTGAATTGCCTTTCTCTCGATTTCAAAATTAACAAAGGATTCAAGTAAACGCCAAAAATGGACGAACACTAAGATCACAAACCACAAATTAACTAATTATTTGCCTCAATTTATCTAATTACCCCGAATTATTTACCTCGAATAAATTACCTCACTTTCATTAATGTTTTATGCATATTCATTCATATGAAGTATGTGTAACTTTGACTTTTTGTTATATTTTAACTAAATATTAAGTGAAGTTGAAAAGAATTTTCATGTAGGAAAAATTTCTCCATCCTTGAATTTAACTTGTGCTACCTTCTTGTAATAACAAGGTGGTAAAACGATCGATAAGTCCACTAGACTACATGTGGTAGCTAACGAGTCGTTGTAAGAAAAATATTATTAAGTGACAACAAATCGATAACCAGTGTACTTTTTTATGAAAAAATCTAACTAGTATTGTATCATAAAAATGAACTATATCTGACACAAATGATAAAAAATAAAACTGTTTCAATTATTTACAGAAATAATTATAAAATCAAACTGTTTTGATTATTTACAGATCAGCAGCCCTTTTTTTTTAACCTTAATCGATGACAATAATTGTAATATTTATCGCATAATCGATCCGTATACTGAAGGTACGGATTTTATTGCGATCATTTGTATAAGTATATACTTAAGGTTGAATTCTAGAGTCAAGCATGAAGTTAAACAGAACCTTTTTAATAAAAACGTTGCCTTAAAATTGCAGGGTTGAGGTTGGGTCAGTCGTCTTGGATGAGCATTAAGTGTAAGTTTCGCAAATGGGAACAGCAATTTTCGGGTAGGTTAACAAAATACGGAAGTTACTATGATTTTAATTTCGTCACATGCGCATTTCGACAATTTACGTCCTTTTAGTGCAGATTCAATCAAAACATTTGGAAAGCCATGAAATGAAATACACGTATTTGTAAAAGTTGATAGCTTTTAATTGTTCGTTATTTTGCAATGCATCTTTCGTTTTCAATCTTCTAGTTTACATATTTTTTATCATGTCTTTAAGACATAAGTTTTATATAATTTATATTCTGATGTATGCATCAATACTATTAACCTGGACATGATTTCATAGTTGTACAATTCTTGGATTCAAAATGGTCACCATTTAACCGTTGAATGCGGTATTGGTTACCCTCACCACATGTAGTGCTACATGAAGACCAAGTACTCCACTCCTGTAACGTCTTCACTTCTGCAAAATAAAATTTTCAAAGTCATAATAAAGCAATGTACTGTAATCAAGATTTCTTTACCAATGTCGTTCAGAGAAGACTAATTAAAAGTAAGAAGCTATATTCATGCCTTTTTTCGAGCTAAAAGTTGAAGATTGATTGATTGATTGATGTTTTATGCCAACTTCAGCAATATTTCAGCTATATCGTGGCAAGAACTGTTAAGTATATGGAATGATTATAATAAATACATAAAAATATCAATCTAAAACCATACAGCTTGATACAAGTAAGAAATAAGTGTAAAATAATAAAGACATAATATACACATGGAAAAAAGTATTGCAACACCAAATTCAAAATAAAATACGAAAAATATTTTGACACATGTATGGATTTGCCGAAACAAATACACCTTAATTGATAAATTTCCTTTGTCAAATTGGTCATTGTCCTATTTATAGCTTGATTTTTTTACACCAATACAGCTTACATTCACAAGCACTAAAAATCAAGTTTTTCTACATGATATTCGTCGTTGTGTTAATCTGCTGCTGTTAGGAAGTTTTGTTCGTTTGTTGCTAAAATGGGCCAATCACACTTGTGAAAAGATGTATGATAGGAAAGTATTGTTATGCGGGATATATGACTACCCCTCAGACACATTGCTTGTCATGTAGGCCACTACCATACAACAATACGCCGAATCGTAAATTCACATCAATAGACTAACGAAGTTACGGACATTCAAGATCTGGAGACCACCAGTAACATGTGATTATGAACATAGTGCGTGAGGACGGCTTGTAAGGTAAAATCCTTTCACTGACAACTTTACGTTTTAGAAATAAAATGGTTACCCAATTTTGTTCTGTCATCAAGAACACTGTTGTGATTCACTGAAAACTGTCGGGTACCGTTCAAAATGATCAGTAAAACGTCCGTCATTGATCAAAAGATATAACGCAGCACGTTTAGAGTTGTATCGAGCTCGTCGTCGCAGGAATTTTGTATCTTGGAGAAGACTCATTGGTCAGACATGAGTGGCTTTATGTTACGTGTTACTGACTATAGTTTGCTACGTTGTAAAACTGGTACTGCATATGCAAAATCGAGACATTAGCGGTAATGGCGTGCGAGAAAAAGTCTGTCCAATACAGACTTCATAAAATTTAAAGTAGGCATTGCTTCAAAAATGGTGCCAACCGACTCAACAGCAGATTTGCCGTTTCACTTGTTGTATGAGAAGGCGTTTGGAGGCAGTCATCCTTGCGAACAGAAGCTTTACCGAGAATTGAAAGTTTTTCGCAGATTGTGTTATGCCCAGTCATACAAACGTTTCTAGTGCACATTTATGGTATTAAAACGGTTTTTAGAATTGCTGGGCCAAAAGTTAAAAACAAAAAATTTTGGCCAAAACATGCGACTTTTTATAAATAAAATTTGGTATAAAAACATTTTGATAATTGAATTTGATTTATCATGATAAACAAGAAAATGATGAAATGCAATGTAAAGTTTCTTGTTAATACCTGCATTGTAAGGAAGAAATACTTAAATATTGCTTACAGATTTTGTGAAGTTAAAAATGAGGTAATGCAATACTTTTTTCCATGTGTATAGAAGAAGTGTTAGTTTACCTGTTACAATATTAGAAATTAAAACATTTATCTGTTTAAATCTTATCAAATAAATTGAAAAAGTTGAAGAAGATCTTATTATACTTATGCCCCATATTTAAAAATATGCGTTAGTCAAAATGGCGGCAACGATTGAAAATATTTTTGGTTTCTTTTTACATAGGTCCATTTTTTTATAAGGTAAGTGAGTACCGAACCGTCAGTCTAAAAAGAACAATCCAAGGACAATTTCAGCGTCGGAAAAACAAACAAACAAAGAAATAACATGAGCACAGCACAGAAAAGAAGATGAAGACACGTACATAAACAAAAATGAACAACACGGACGCACCGGTAGAGTAAGCGTCTCCTGCTTCCAATAAGACACCCGCCGTGTTGAACATGTCAACTCCGATGTAAAGTCAAATCCGGTAGAGGAAAATACAAACTTTACTGGCAAAGAGAAAGATCTGTTGTCATCTGGGAAACTGATATCCCATAGCGGTCCACAAGATCGTGATGTCGACCGTAAAAATTCTGTAGCGCTGACCTCACGTTATGGACAACATACCCTTGCCTAAGTAACCTATTTGTAAGCTACCAAGCTCTATCAAGGTATTCACTGTATCAAAATAAAATAGAATTTTTAAATTTTTATATTATATTTTTATATTCACTGTATCGACCACAAGCGCTTGAGTAGCAAATGAGCTGGGAGATGTAAACTCCATATACCTTTGCTTTAGAAATGTTGCTACAAAGAAAAGGGAAGTTGACTATTAGAAAAGTGAAGTTATCGCGTTTGTCATATAAATCATAGTTATTATGATTTTTGATATTGATAGTTATCCATTAAAGGATTATCAAAAAGCATGTCAAACAAATTGATATTTTGACGAAACATCGACCAGTCGTCGTCAACATAGCTGCAGAGCCGTAGCTCTTATGGTACTTGTGCTGACTGATTTTTTTTTTTTTTTTTTTTTTTTTTTTTTTTTTTCTTTATTTGTAGTTGCTGACCATAAAGCTACGGATTTTCCCCCATTTAAAACTTGCGACTCTTGTGACATGAATTGTGTCCCATTCGTGCCGCACATTTCTGAGAGTATTTTGACAACCAAGCGCCAAGTGCGTGTAATAAAGTGTGTTCATTTTGTTTTTTCCAACATTTTTCTAATACTTACAACAGTTAATTATGCAAGGTTAAACATATTTTTCTATTTTTAATTGAAATTGTCTGGAGAGAAATGTAATCCCGCCTATTTTTATGGCAATTTTGAATTTCGCAGTCACATGACAATTCCAGAGGCTACAAGAAATACCAGGTCAAGACCGGAACGGTATCTCAAAATTCAAAAGGATTATTTCTTAATGCAGATGAATTAACTATATGCATTCAAAAAGCTTCGCAGAAGTGAGAAAAGTTAATTTTAAAGCCAGAAGTAAACAAAAAAAATTCCTTTCGGATATCCATTACGCATACGATTTGGCAATATTTCCGCCTCCCGAAAAGTCTTGTTCCCAATAAGATAGGTGTCGACAAAATGACCGAAGGCGGTATGACCCCCAACGATGACTTTTGCTATGATAATAAACAGGCAATGAATATTTATTAGTAAATAAATATAAAAGGTTGCAGATAAACATTTTAAGAAACAGTAATACAGACACGAGACTGCCCCCGCTTGGCGTCCGGTTGGGTTGTGAAAAAAAATTCCAAGAGACGTCAGACACAATTGGTGTCGCAAGAGTTGCAAGTTTTATATAGGGGGAAATCCGTAGCTCTATGGTCCGCAAAATGAGAAAAAAAAAATAATAAAAGGGCCTATAGAGCTACGGTTCCACAGCTATCGTCAACCAGACTCCTCCTACATATACCCATATTTAGAAATAATCGTCTTGGAGATGCTTTGTTGTTGTCGTGTCAGCAAAATGGTATGATTCAGAGAAAAAAAGCAATTAAGCTGGATAATACAGAAAGAATCACAAAAATATTTGGTACGTGTTAATGACATTGTGGGAGACATTGTCACACAGGTTTCTACTGCTAGAAAAAATGAGCAAGTGCAGGTTTAAAACAGTCCAAAACTGTCGTTTCGGCATAACATATATGTATCATCATCTGTTAAATGCCTTTCTGTATGTTTTCATATTTTTTGAAAAGAGGGAAACTTTATATCGCATGTCATTATCATATTATTCATTGATAATCCTATGAAACATTGTATTTTGTATGGTTACCCCCGACCTATTAAGTACACCCCCTTGCAAAGACATTGTAGACTGGAGACGGTACACGTGTAATGTGTGTATTCGTGATTTGAAAATACGACTCTATACTGTTGCATTGTGATTGCTCGAACTACAATAGCTCGAACTACAATAGCTCGACCATTTTTTGTTGTCCCTTTGTTCT
Source organism: Modiolus philippinarum (assembly GCA_002080025.1). NCBI lineage: Eukaryota > Metazoa > Mollusca > Bivalvia > Mytilida > Modiolidae > Modiolus > Modiolus philippinarum. Next base: position 17,987 of record MJUU01066129.1, on the reverse strand, counting down.
AGTTCAAACTTAGTTTGACATCAACATCTCGAACCTTATCTTGATTCTAAGGTAACAAATAATATTAATCCTCTCATATTATACTAATTATACCCAACTTCGTTGCTCTTGTTACGATTGATATCTCGCTCATACTTTAAGATAGATAGACACTGTTGAACTGTGGAATTCAATTGCGTATTTGAAAAATAAAGAATCAAATACGGGTCGGGTTTGATTTGCGGCCCGGAAAAGCGCCTTATCAGCTTTTCCTTTGTGACGTCATAATTGACTGACAGATGTGAAACGTCATATTTTGCTCATTTTGCCGCGAACTACTTCCCTTTACCCATAAATAATGTTTAATCTGGATACCTAGAAAAATATTGCTGTTTTAAAAGCAAGGTAACATAAACATTTTTTGTTGTTGTAATGAAGCAATCATATCATTATAACTATCTATTTGCAAAAACATGGATGAAATGCTCATTTCTATTAAACTCAATATTGCCTTTTCATATTTTCTTCATGCACTCTATATAAATTTCATTGAATAATGGCTAAAAATGTGTGAACTTTGACTTAAATTGTACAAAGAACAAGCAAGATGAATCATACTTTTTATAACAGATTTTGGGTTGGTAGAAGTGGCTCTTCAATTGAGCCGTCTGAAGCAAAGTCTCATAGATATGCATATAAATGTCTATATACCCTAAGGTATAGTTTTGATATCATCAGAATCATAATGGTCAGCTCTCGAACTTGTTCATTCATTGGTCCCATTGGTGATCGAGTCATTGCATTTCGACTACATTTTAGAAGATAAGAACATTGGATCACTGATGCATTTTCCGTGTGAGCAAGAGTAATTCATATCTATCTTAATATATCTGATGTGAACTAGTAATCAAATTCAAGGCATTTGACTAGAGACATATAGAAAAGATCATTTATATGAATCTTCTAGTCCCTTTGTTCAAATTGGCAATCTTAGGCTTATGTGAGATTGTCTATAAAAGTAACCAGTTCCTGCAATTTAGTTGTAAATAGACAAACATATCAGTTAAAGTTATATTCTAGTACACAATTTTATTTATTGACATAATCTTGCAGACATTAAGTGAACTCAAATGAGTATCAAAAGTGAGATCAAATTTATAAACAAACAGTACTTTCGAAATAGGAGCTTCTCGTAGAGTTTAACCTGAGCGCTACCATCAAAAAGCTAAAAAACCTTCTCGGGGACAAACAATTAACTCTAAAATTTCGTATCATATAATAAAGATAAACTGACTTTAATTTCGCGAGTTTTTATTTTGGCGCTTCCAGAAACTTCATGAAAATTACCCTCTATACAGTATATTTGACTTAAAATTAATGTACGAAGAGTTGCGAACGTGTCCTATTACATCATTGGTATGAGAATTCACATGTGATATTAACAACTTTAATAACAATATCTGTTATTAGTATGTCTCTGATAGACTTACTGTGGAACGGTCCTTTTAAAAACTTTAATCTTGTCGGCTAAATCACAAATACAACCGATACAGCCTAGCCACGATAAGCCAAGTCTTTGACATGTTTGAGGCTTTTAAATATCTACTCACATATCTTTGAGGTACCGTTGTGTTTAATTTGATGTTTTTACTTTTGCAATAGTTTTTGTTGTATTGTATGTTGAACCTTTGTTAACAAATTTATATAAACATACACAAAGGAAAACTTTACCTAAAGCAAAAAATAAAAGTTTTTTTTATACAAATAGAGATGAAGGATTAGTTGTATGTTCTGAAATGTACAGTAGAAATGCATATTAAGTTCTCCTGAAGGCATTACTATATCAGGAAATATTTAGATTGATCAACAATATACTAATTTTAAGCATATGATTCCAGAGAGAATCAGTATATTGTCAATTATATTTAATTTAATTATATAACATATTTATTGTTCTTCATCTTAATGTGATCATCAACTTATATTCTGAAAATTGCACTGCATAGCAAAAATCAAAGAACTGCAGTACTAAGTATATCAAACTGTACAAATTTTCCAGAATCTTTTACTTTTTTGTTTTACACTTCTATCAATGTATACAACTATAGCCTATTGACGTCATCTCAATAAATTTCTGCATTTACCGAATTCATTATGCTATCATTGTTTTATGTATTTTCGATTTAAAAATTATATGTATTTAGATAAATACATAATTTCACATATTTCAAAATAACGACATGAAAGTGGAAACCACGGATTAAAATCTCAATGAAAAACATATTTCCAATTAGTGGAACTAGAAATGCATACAAACTGTCTAAAAACGACATATTAATAATTGTAATTGTAATTTTTTGACAACAGTGTTTGTAATTTTTTCGGCACTATTTTCACAACAATCGGAAACTTATTGCTCACCTGCAAAGTTTATGCATTTTTTATTACTGAAAAACTAAAACCATAAATGCAAAATCTTAGAATAACTGCATAACTGATAAACGGACGGAAAGACAAAACCAACGACACTTAATATCCCAGAATTTGGCGATAATAAAATTTACAACACAAAATTTACGTACACATGTCATGCACTTTAAAGATATGTCAATTTCATTACTGCTTTTTGTTTTTAATAATTATGGTACTGAAATATTGTTTGTTTATTTTACAAAAAGCAAATACTGTATGATCTTTTTGAAATTCCAAAGTTTTTGTTTACGGAGGTATCATGGTATTTTTTCCGAAGTGCTTAAAGTTTTTGTAACCGTTAATGATAATTGCATTAACTCAGACTCAAATATATTTGCATTGAATTGCGAAGGGAATTCGAAGTACTTTTTTGAAAAGTCTTTTGGATACTATAGTAACTCAGGGTCAGTCAAACTTCTTTAGAACACTTGTACTAGCTTGACTGCATTTATTTAAAACAATTTATTCTTTTTACACAGGGCACACGAGTAAAATTTAAAGATCAGAGCTCTACATGAACCCAACTGAATTAAAAGTATGATTGCACTTTAATGCAAACAGCTACACAGAATATATATATACTTTTTTCTCAGAAAGATACCGACTTCTCACTCTGCTGAACAAAAACCTTGGGCGCTGAATCGCCTTATGATGTTTACCTTGGCTTGCTGTGAAGTTATGTAGCAAACTTCTCCCAGAGACTGTCAAAATATATGTGATTTAATAATCAGACCCCCTTTCGGTTAACAAATGGGATCGATTTGTATGTCTCTTGAGTTTTGTAAATATTTGAAATCATATTTGACATAAACAAAATTAAACTAACTTCAAGATTTAGTTATAGAATGTAAAATTTATAATATTCCTGTCTAAATTAATGTTGATAATACATATATACAAAAACTATATGCTTTGCAGTTCATTTCCTTGAAAATTAAAATGATTTATTTCCTTATAACATCAAATTATAGAAACCTTAAATTATTTTGATTATAATTTAGCTTGAATACATGTAAAAAAACATTGATCTAGCCTTTTTACTGCAAAATAATATCTAAAACTTATGAAAAATTACTTTAATGGAACAATTACAGGACACAGCTAATCTCAACCGTTTATTCTAATCTGATTGGCTAACTTTTGTCACATGGCACCAATAGAGAGCAGTGATTGGTTTAAAACCTGATGCAGTTTAATACTGAATTCAAATCCAATTTGGAGATAGATCACTTAATTATTGTTTAAAGCTCTTAAATGACAGCACAGGGGACTTTGTGATTTTTATGGAGATAGAACGTGTACTTTAAAGTTAATTTGCCACTTCAGCTGATTTTTTTCAAAAATGCAGTTAGATCACTTAAATTCTCATGCGACTATCTGTAGACAGCTTAACGTTGTTTTGAATTAGGGGGTTAATCATAATCAAAAGTCTGTACGATGTATTTCGGATTCTAAGCCCAACCCGTTCAGAAAAGTAGGCAAACAAGGGGTTAATTTGGTGTTTTCCAATATTCTAATGTAGAATCTTAATCATTTATCAGGTTTAGTTTGGGTTTCTTTAGTTTTGTTCTGAGAAAATTCCTGAATAAATCTTGCATCACATTTATCGTTTACAAGATGAGCGAATGTCAAAAATGTCATTTTTTGTTATTTTTAGACCGATTTCTATAAAAAGTTAGATGACGTTTAATAATCAGATCTTTGATACCTATTACCATTTCCAAGCTATAAGGGACCAGAGGATCCTATATTTGGTTTTTACTAAGAAGCTCCAACTTTTATTTTTCATTAGATTTAACGTTGTTTAAGTGTCTTTGACTTCTTTTTGCACAAACTTTCGGTAGTGTCGAAGATTTCGCGAAGTTCTTACCATTTCATAGCTATAAGGGACAAAAAGGACAAAAATCTTGTCTTCACAAAATACATGTATCTTAATTTTCGGATTTAACAGGCCTTGAGACTTTGAAGACTTTCCATTTCCAACCTATATGGGACATAACTCCTTGTTCTCACAAAGAGAGCTGAGATGATGTCTTAGGCTTCCTCTAGATACAGTTGGGTGCTGACGCAACATTCCATCCAAGTGCACTCCAAAAGCGTTCCTCGCGTGCACTTCGTGTGCACTTGAGAGTGATTCCATGACAGCCTAGGGTGAACTTGTGACCACTTTCAAGTACACTTGAAAAGAAGATGCGATCGCGGGAGTGATCGCAAAGTGCACTTGAAGTGAACTTCGTGGCAGCTTTGGATTGCTCTTAACGATTGGTTAGTTCAAAACACGTGATATGAATATTACTAACTTAACTTTAAGCAAAACGCATGAAATCTCGACGACTGCATTCTCTTTTTAATTTATTTTTGATAATAAATTAAAAAAGAAATGCCATTATAAATCATAGCGTTGTTTTGTTTTATTTATACATTCCAAGCTTACGTCACATTATATTCTCAATAAATCTTTCAAAAAAGAGTATTTTATTGAGGCCTATGTTCATGCTGGAGACATTTAATTCATATGTAATTTTCAAGAAAACTTTGTCAAAAATGACCTCAAAAGTGGGAGATATTATTTGCCAGTGCTTATTTCAATTCTCGCGACACAACATTTATATGTATGTCTGTAATAATTACGTTAAAAGATTGAAATATTTTGCATTTTAGCTTTTTTCCCCTCTTGCGATTCCAAATTTATAATCTTTTGTCAAAAATGTACTCAAAAGTTGGAGATATTATATGTTGGTGCTTATTTCAATTGTTGCGACACATCATTTGTATGTATTTTTCCCAAAATTACCTTATAAGATTGAAATATTTTGCATTTTAGCTTTTTCCTTTCTCGCAATACAAATTTATACATCGTATGTCAAAAATGTACTCAAAAGTGAGAGATAATATTTGTCAGTGCTTACTTCAATTGTCGCGACACAACATTTATATATATATCTCTAAAACTTACCTTATAAAGTGAAATATTTTGCATTATAGCTCCCGATAACAAATTTATACATCTTTTGTCTCAAAAAGTGGGAGATATTATATGTTGGTGCTTTTTTCAATTGTCGTGACACATCATTTTTATGTATTTTCCCCAAAAATTACCTTATAAGATTGTAATATTTTGCATTTTGGCTTTTCTCCTTTCTCGCGATACAAAATTTATACATCTGTTGTAGAATTCCCCCTTTCCTCGTTCTCGCTTTGGTATTCGTTCGCCGATGTATTCGATCTCATCCATAGTTGATGTTGTCTATACATGTATGTCTGTACTTTATACTGAATACTTTTTTTTATTTTAGACAGCAAGCAAAAATGTTTTGTTCGGACATGACTCTAATTCGAAAAACATTTTTTTTCTGCATGTAAACCCCAAAAATTTAATTAAGATATTTGAAGGCAGAATCATTGTTATATTGCATGCATTTTACACCCCCATTTCTCCATTTGTCTACGCAAAACGAAAGTACTAGTACTAGTACATCATCAGGTTTGACCACATAACTCTGTTTGTTGCCTTGAATAATGTCGCTTTTTTGTATATTGGAATATATTCATTTCACAAGTGGAACTAGAGCTGAGCTCTTTCAGGCAATTATCGATGGAAAAATATACTCTAGGTTTTGGGTTCTAATGGGGATCAGAGTTATTGTGAATTGTGCGGTAAAATCTTAATCTTTAAAAATAAGCAAAATAATTCATTTTTTTCTAAGTCTTTTACTTAATTCGGTATTTTGTTTCTAATGATATCCTTTCGGGGAAGTTTCATATGTTGCTATATGGCTTTTCATGGTTCTTTACCTAAATATGTTTGAAAAGTAAAGTTTTTTTATTGTGCGATTTTAACTAAATCATCACAAATGACCAAAACAATAAGGGACTTCTGAATCGTGTTCAACCCGGATTCTAGTTCTTTTATATTATACTAAAAAATCAATACATCAATAAACTGAGAGGGAATCACTAATTAATGAACTCTGATGAGGTAAGGGAATTTATATTGAATCTGTTGTAGCGCTTCAGGTGAATTGTTTTTCGTCAATTAAAATTAAAAGAATTGTTATGTAGGAAAAATTATAAGTATAAACTTCAATTTCATAAATAGTTTATTTTTTTATGTGGTATATATATTTATTTCAATGTGTCAAAAATCCAGTCACTCCGTCTCACTGTTATTTGAGGGGGTCGTTTCCGCCTTTAATTACACGGCGCTCTTATTTCGAAAGTCCCGTATTCATTTTTTTTTCTAAATATTTGACTTTACCATATCATTTCGAAGAAGTTTTATATGTTTCGATATGACTTTTCATGAATTATTACATAAATATGTTTGAAACGTCAGGTTTCTATTGTGTGATTTAAACTTAATTTTTCAAATGACCAAAATATTTTACTTTATCATATCCCTTTGAAGAAGTTGTATATGTTGCAATGCGGCTAAATATGATTGAAAAGTCAGGTTTTTACTGTGCAGTTTAAACTCAATCTTTACAAATGTCCAAAATATTTTTTTAAATATTTTACTTTATCATATTCCTTTGAAGAAGTTTTATATGATGTAATATGGCTTTTAATGAATTTTGGCATAGATAGATAAAACGTCAGGTTTTTATTATCTGTGGTTTTAACTCGATCCTTACAATAACCATTTCATTTTATAAATATCTTATTTTATCAAATCTTTTCGAAGGATTTTTGAAATGTGCGATATAGTTTTTACGATCTTAACACAAATAAGTCAGGTTTTTTATTGTGTGGTTTAAAACTAAATCTTAACAAATGACCAAAATATTTTTTTTCTTTAATACTTTACTTTATCATATCCTTTTCACGCATTTCATTTATATAAATATAAACGCAGATTTTTATTTGTTCATTCCGTTTTTTTTTTTATTCCCTATCGTATATATCATTTGCATTCAACACAAGAACTATAACAAAAAGACAACGTCTGCGTGGCATTTGTACTTAAGTAATTTGTTATAATATTTGTCATAGTCAAACAACGGTAGTAGAATACCAAAGGAACAAGGGAAGCGATGACTACAAAAATCGAAGTACAAAGACATGGCAAAAACGGTAACAGATAAAAACAAACTAGACAAAACAAGAACGTGAGACAGATACACTGAACGGAAATACAAAGATAACATTAAGAACTAAGGCACTCATAGTGTGAACTCCATGAAACCGGGAGTGACATCAGGTGCTCCGGAAGGGTAAGCATGTCCTGCTCCGCTAGCGGCATCCGTCACACTTTCAGTGATTCAATCCAGGGTCGAGTAAAATCCGTGAAGAAATCTGGCTGAAAATGTCCGTTTTCATTTGGAACACAGACACGTCATATCTGTCAATGATGTCATGGTGACGGCCATAGAATTTCTGAAGGGATGAAAGTAACAAAGGCTGAACAAATCCCTGACTAAGCAGCTTTCAAATATTTCTTGAATTTTGGATTATTAAGGGAAAGTACATCGTCTATGTTGCGGAAGCTGAAATTAAAGGACAGGGCTAAATGTTTTTGTTTTTTCTGTGTAAGATCTTGTAAAAATTTCGCCTCATACGAAAAAAGGAAGAGATCAGGTAAAAGTGGCGCGCAGTTAGTTCCAATGGGAATCCCGATTGTCTGTTGAAAAACACAGCCTCCAAATTCGACAAAAATATTATCTATTAAAAATTCCAACATCTTGATAACGTCATCCTCAGTGTACTTCTTGTTGACTCAGTGTGGTTCTTTACAAAATATGTTTTGTCTTTCCCTACTACTAAATAAGTGTATCTGCGGTCTCCGTTTTTAGTGCAGAAACATTGATGTATCAAATCCCAAATTACTGTTTTCAATTTAATATGTGGCAGAGAGTAGTATAAATAGTAGAAAAATCAAAGGTTTGTATGCTGTGGCAATGGGTAAGACTGCGAGAAGATAGATGTTCGAGAAGATCTTTAGAATTTTTTAGAATCCACATCTGATTGACGCCGTCAAGAGACGGACTATTTCAAACATATTTCAATGTATATAAAAATCTCGACCATATAAGATCTTAATATAAACTGGGACTAGTATAGTAGTCCCTGATCTAAATCTAAATCTGCAGAAATTCTAACGTGAACTAGGATCACGTGTTTTAAAATGACCAATCACTTTAAATAATATAAAGTGCACTTCGCAACGACTCCCGCGACCGCGTCTGCTTTTTGAGTGCAATTGAAAACGGTCATACGTCAGCTGTTGTCGCGGAATCACTTTAAAGTGAACTCGAAGTGCACTTAAAGAACGCTTTTCGAGTTGCGTCAGCACCCATCTATTCTTATTTGACGGTTACACTAAAACAAACTAAAACTATTTCGTACATGTTCTATGGGGTCGGGCTATTCAATACTGCCAGCACTGGTTACCGATATAAATGTCTCTGTGTCATTGGTTGGAGGATAACTTGTATAGGTACACACATGTTCCAATCAAATTTAACTTTTATCTTTGTAAAGTACCAATGTAACCTCCTATCACTGTTATTATTGCTTCATTCCGTTGATTTAATTAATTGGACTTGAAAAGCTTATTGGTGGCTATTCAGCAACTGACTAAGTGAGTCTGTGAAATTGTTAGGCATAACTCTTTGATACGGATTAATTTATGTTTACAACGTGTTAGTGTTTTGCTGTACACATTTTAAAAACAAAAAGCCCATTCAGCATCCCTTATATTGTAAATGTTTCTGCCCAATAAGATAAGGGATGGTTTTAATAAATTCCAAGCAGACAGACTGTTTTACATTAGTCAAGATGGGGATGAACTCTGAAAGGCCTGGGTCCGTCAGTACTGTCGGTACTTTAATTTGATATTGTTTCATTACAAATACTGTCGGATGTTTGGACCAGCTTCCAGTTAAGTATGGGGCTGTTTAAATATTTTAGCAATTAACAATAGAACAATTATCTCAGTTTGACCTCCAGTTATAAAATACAACGAATATATATTATCGATATCCTTGTATTTAAGATGTGTTTTCTTGAATAAATATGAGGCTGGAGCTCCGCAGATAAGGTTGATTTAGTTTGACTAAATCAGATATGTTTAGAACGTTTTTAAAATGTCTAACCTGAAAAAATCCTTAATCAATTGCATAATTATTTTTTTATAATTTCTATGCCCAATACGTTCCATAGCGCAATTAAACGTACCCCTATCCCCAATGAAATATTGACGAAAAAACTGATATTTTCATTGAAATTGCGAAAGTTTGATGGTCTAGAGAACCCAAAGTGCATCTCAATTCCCAATTCTGATAATTGTTTTTAGCTTTTCAATCTACTTTCTTCAATATAAAACATGTTAACACGATGTCAACATATTTTATATGACCAAAATTTTATTTTCAAATAGACCAAATTAATGGACCTTTGAATATTTTCGTTTCTGAATAACTTTTGTCTTTCTTTTGCCTAATATTATTTTTTAGTAAATAAATATCATTTAAAATGGCTATCAAATGAAAGCTTATTATATTTGCTTTCCAACCGTTACAAATAATGGCTGTTTTTAGCTAATATAAACATCATACATCAATAAAACTCACCCCTACCCCAACAAATTTACTCTAAAATTGCCAATTTTTTGTATATTTTCGCATAAAAATAACCAGAACATGCAAAATGTGTGTCGTATATGACAATGTTGCATGAATAACATTATGGTTTGTTGACTTCAACTCAAAATTTTGCCCGAAATTGATGCAAAATGGGAATTTTTAACATTTTAGAATTGTATAAAGTTTACTGTTAAATCGATATATTTGCCAAATATGGAGGATATATCTGCAGATATGCCAATTAATTGTACCAAGCGACCCATAAGTTGTCTTTAAACATTGTTTAGAAAAACAAGGAGCGTTAAATGTCACTCTAAATACCAAAAATCTTAGCCCTTTCCCAACAAATTTTCCCTCAAATTGTCAATTTGGTTTATCTTCGACCACTAATTCGGCCTCCCATTGTCTCGTATGTTAAATTCCGGGATTTCAAAAATTCCAATGACATAGAAATGAATTTTCCCAGGTGCGGGAACTTGTTTTCCGTGAACAGATCACCAACGCGATAAAATAAATGCATTTAAACCATATGTTGTATGTCAAATAAGAAAATAAAATTGAATTGAAACGTTCCGGTTAATTTTGTACATAGTCGTAACAGAGAATTTTCCGTATTTGGTCGTATTTCATTCGATCCGTTCTAGCTTGTTATGCAGCTTAATCATGTTTTTTCAACTGTTCTTTGCTCTCCGTCATTCACCTAGAAATATTCTATGATCTTGCTGATTATGACATGTATCAATTGGCTGGAGTGACTACAAATGAAAAGGCACTATTTTTTATAGTACTATTTTCGAGGTCTGTCAAACATTGGCATATTCAAATAGTGTAGTGCGCCCTGACAATATTATGGCTTTGACATTTAACACAATCTGGGCACATAGAAGCTATAGTTAGTCGTCATATAAGCGGGAGGTTGATGCATCAATAAACCTTGTTTAACCCACCATTTTATATATAAAATGCCCGTTCCAAGTCGGGAATATGACGGCTTGTCAAAAATGTTCTGTGTCGGATTGGGTTCCCATGATTCAGTCGAATGTAATACGGATTTTCCTTACTGGTCTCTTCCTTTGATCGATTCGGTCTTTTGTTGTCACTTTTATTTTTTCGCATAAAAATAACCCGAACACGGAAAACGTGTGTTGTATATGACAATGTTGCATGAATTACATCATGATTTGGTATTTTACCTGCCATTGGTCGACAAATACTCAATATTTCTCCAAAAATTGATGAAAAATGGGAATTTTCAACATTTCAGATTTGTCCATAGTTCAATGCCAAATCGCAATTTATATCAAATCTGTAGAATACAACTGCAGATATACCAATTAATTGTTCTAAGCGATACACTAGTTGTCTTAAAACATTTTTTAGAAAAACAAGCCTTAGGGATGCTTAATGTGACTCTAAATACCAAAAATCTTACCCATACCCCAATAAATTTTCCAAAATATGTCCATTTTATGTCTATGTTGGGATAAAAATAACCACCACATGCAAAAATCTGCTTTGCATATAGCAAGGTTGCATGAATTCTATCACGATTTGATATTTTAAATCCCACTTGTCAGCTTAACCTCAAATCGTTTTAAATCGTTATATTTGGCAAATCTGGAGAATTTATCTGCAGATATGCCAATTTATTGTTTTAACCGATACATAAGTTATCTTAAAACACTGCTAAGAAAAACAAGGAGTGTTCAAAGTGATTCTAAATACCGAAAATCTTATCCCTACCCCAACAAAATTTAACTTGAAAGTCCTCAAAATATGTCTGTCTTTACAAATATATGAACATAGCATACTAATGTTTTACCTTCTTTGCAAAAGATGCATTTGATATATCGTAATATGTAATTTTAATACAAAATATTGGTAAAATTGAATATTTGGGCGATTTTTGTGGAAAGTGGGAATGTCAAGCATTTCAGAATCTTACGAAATCCAATTTTAATTGTTGAATAACTGCCCTTAAACCACGGGAATAACCTATTTGCGATATATGTCAGTCTCTGTGTATTTTGATGTTTGAAAATGATATGTCATTAGACCTTTATACAAAGTTTAAGCTTTTCAAGCTTAATAAAATGAAGTAACTTGTGTTGAATATATGTGGTAAGGGGTAATATGTTTGTAATTTATGAGACTGCAGTTAGTCTAAAATGTTTAAAAACATACTTGGTCATTGCTTAGATATAATAAAATGATATTTAATCAATATTTTCAAGTTACATATCAATTTCATGAAGAATTGGCATCTCTAAGTCAAAACAACAGAAATTCTGAAAAATGGAAATTCCCACTTTGCATACAATTTCGGCAGGAGAGTCGAAAAGAGACCTCTAGAAAGCTTTAATCTACTTAAATTATCTTCTGCATGTCAGCTTTAGTGAAATAAACACTAAAATTTCCATTAAACATTATCTTTTTATCCTTTAGAGCCTGAATATTTCAAATTTCCCCTAAACTTTTAGGGGGAGGGGTGCTCATTTTGACATTTCTGAACCTACATCATGTCTGAAACTAAAATGTGTGCCCACAATTTGTTGCTAATATATTACAAATCATGATTAAAACGGTCATTATTAAATATATATTCAGATTCTACGATCCTAAAGTCAGAAAGTCGAAATTGTGGTCAAATCTAAAATTCCGAAAATTTCCATTTTTCAAAAATTTTATACCGAAAATCAAAATTTTATGGACTTTAATGGTTTTATTTTCCAACATTGTGTCACTCCTGATAAGTTAGGCATAAAAACTAGATCAAATGACGAGGGTTGTTTATCTTAAAGGAATTGACAGCCTAAATTCGTCATTTTCGCATTTTTTGCAGGGAAGGTGTACTTTTTTGCATCCCCAGATCATAAAAAGGGCGTAAAGTGCCCAAACTTGGGTTCATTGTAACGGATATTAAATTAGCTTTAATTTGTTACAAATTTCAGTATATATTACTTATCGTTAAAAAATTATGGAGCTTAAAAGATGAAACTTGGGTTAAAACGAAAATACAAGAATTTTTCATGGTGTACTATAAAAGTGGCCCTATACTGTCTATGCCAGCAGGTTATGTTCGTGTACATATGTTTTATTTTGAAGAGGGGAAATATAAGGACTGAAAAAATTGTCTGTTTCGGAAGTGGGGGGGGGGGTGCACGGAAAGTGTTTCCGGCCCACAGACTAAACGAATTATAATTTTTGTATACGGAAATTTACATATCTTTAACTTCATATATGTGAACAGAGATTCAAATTTTCCTTTTTTTTAATTTTTTTTTTCATCATTACATTGGCAAAATTGTGATAGGATTTACCCGTTATATAATTCCTGAAACACGTTTTATTAAAAAGCATCATTGAGGAAAATAATTCGTTTTCCGCATTAATATAAACGACATAATTATAGTGCGTGAAATAGAAATGGTATAATTATAGTACGTAGAATAGAAACGGTATAAATAATTATAGTACGTGGAATAGAAATGACATGATTGTAGTATTTTCAATCGCGAAAGAAAAACCTATAATTGATTAAATGTGGAATAACGATGGTATAATTATAGTACGTAGAATAGAAATGGTATAATTATAGTACGTGGTATAACGATGGTAAGATTATAGTACGTGGAATAGAAATGGTATAATTATAGTACGCGGAATATAAATAACATATTTGGAGTACGTGGAATAACAATGGAATAATTATATATGTGTAGTACGTAGAATAGAAATGGTATAATTATAGTACGTAGAATAGAAATGGTATAAATAATTAAAAAGGAAATTGTTCAGAGAACAATTGCAAGGTCTTTCCCAATCAATGTTATGTTTATGTTATGTTTTGTTATGACATGTGTTTAAAATCATCTTGATTAGACTCACATTGTCTCCAATATATTAGAGTAACCATTTCTAATCGTTTTAAAGATTTTATGATAAAAAAAAACAAAAATTGGCTCTGACCTTGACCAATGACCTTGATGACCTTTGACCTTGGGATCAAATTGAAGGTCTCTTTTCACTGATAAATTTAATATGTTACATGACAATACTATCTGTAAAGGTTTAAAAGTTATACGCAAAAAACCTATTTCCGAAACGCGTAAAGGGCAATAACTCTTCAGGGACTCTTCGGAGTGCTTCGGTCCTAATGAAACAAATGTAGCCCTTGATGTGATGAACATTTTTGCTGATATAATTTTTCAGTCATCTATTACGGTTTTTGAGTTTATATGCTAACAAGGTCAAAGGTCAATGTCAAAGGTCACCGATCACCTTCAACCTGGTACTCAAATTGAAGGTCTTTTCATACTGATCACTTTAAACATATATGTTTACTATAATATCTGTAAGCGTTTGAAAGTAATTCGCAAAAAAACGATTTACCGAAACGCGTCAAGGGCTATAACTCAAAAACCGTTTGTCGAACTGTTTTCTTTCTATTGAAGTAAATGTATATCTCAATGAAAGGAACATTTTTGCAATATAATGTTTTCAAAAATTTGCTATCGTTTCCGAGATATCGTGATAACAAAATTTCAAATGGCCGCCATTCTAAAAATGGCGGCCGAAAATTTTATTTGACCCCAGATATGTAATCAGGGTCATTAAAGCAAACTGGATACCAATTTCATCAAAATCCGACAACTTTGAGGAATTTGCATATTTAGGGGTCAAAAACTCGTAACCGGGGTCGCGACCCAACATTTTTTTTGCATGACAAATCATCCTGAAGATGAATGAAACATCTTCCCAACTTCAGATTTTTGATATCGGTTACGGTTTCTGAGTATATCTGCTAACAAGAAAAACCATGGTCGGGGAGATAACTCTGTTACTAAAATTGATTTCGTGCAAAACATGAGTTCGAAAGAGAATTTCCAACTTCCAGTTAGTACGCAAAGTTTCGTAATGATACGTCGAAAGGTTTTCCGTACAGAGGCCTTACGAAACAACAAGAATAATAATAATAATAATTATTATTAAAAAGACAATTATTCAGAGAACAATTGCAAGATCTTTCCCAGTCAATGTTGTGTTTAGTGTTATGTTTTGTCATGTCACACGTTTAAAATCATCTTGATGAGATGCACATTGTCTCCAATATATTAGAGTAGCCATTTCTAATCGTTTTAAACATTTTACGATAAAAAAAAACGTAAAAATTGGCTATGACCTTGACCGATGACCTTGATGACCTTTGACCTTGGGATCAAATTGAAGGTCTCTTCTTACTGATTAATTTGATATGTTACATGACCATACTATCTGTAAAGGTTTAAAAGTTATACGCAAATAACCCATTTCTGAAACGCGTCAAGGGCAATAACTCTTCAGGGAGTCATCGGAGAGCTTCGGTTCGATGAGATAAATGTAGCCCTTGCCAAGATGAACACTTTTGCTGATATACTTTTTAATCCATCTATTACGGTTTCCGAGTTCATCTGATAACAAGGTCAAAGGTCAAGGTCAAAGGTCACCGATGACCTTCAACCTGGTACTCAAATTGAAGGTCTTTTCATGCTGATCACTTTAAACATATATGTTTACTATATTATCTATAAGCGTTTAAAAGTTATTCGCAAAAAAACGATTTACCGAAACGCGTCAAGGGCTATTTCACAAAAACGGTTCATCGGAAAGTTTTTGTTCGATGAACAAAATACAGATCTCAATGAGAGGAACATTTTTGCAATATAATGTTTTCAGAAATTTTTTATCGTTCCCGATATATTGCGATAACAAAATTTCAAATGCCGGACGAAAATTTTTTTTGACCCCAGATTTGTAATCAGGGTCATTAAAACAACCTGCATACTAAATTTCATCAAATTCCGATAACTTTGAGAAGCCGACAAAATTAGGGGTCAAAAACGCGTAACCGGGGTCGCGACCCCCAAATTTTTTTTTCAATGACAAATCATCCTGACGATGAATGAAACATTTTCCCCCATTCAGAATTTTGATATCGGTTACGGTTTCTGAGTTCACCTGATAACAAGAAAAACCACTTTTGGAGAGAGACCTCTGTTACTAAAAATAGATTTCGTCCGTCTGATAATTTCGAAAGAGAATTTCCAACTTCCAGTTAGTACGCGAAGTTTCGTAATGATACGTCAAAAGGTTTTCCGTACAGAGACCTTACAGAAGAAGAAGAAAAATAATAATTAAAAAGACAATTGTTCAGGGAACAATTGCAAGGTCTTTCCCAGTCAATGTTGTGTTTAGTGTTATGTTTTGTCATGTCACATGTTTAAAATCATCTTGATGAGATGCGTATTATCTCCAATATATTAGAGTAGGCATTTCTAATCGTTTTAAAGATTTTACGTTAAAAAAACACGAAAAAATTGGCTATGACCTTGACCTTTGACCTTGATGACCTTTGACTTTGGGATCAAATTGAAGGTCTCTTCTTACTGATTAATTTGATATGTTACATGTCCATACTATCTGTAAAGGTTTAAAAGTTATACACAAAAAACCTGTTTCCGAAACACGTCAAGAGCAATAACTCTTCAGGGAGTCATTGGAGAGCTTCGGTCTAAATGAGACAACTGTAGCCCTTGACATGGTGAACATTTTTGCTGATATAATTTTTCAGCTATCTATTACGGTTATTGAGTTTATATGCTAACAAGGTCAAAGGTCAAGGTCAAAGGTCACCGATGACCTTCAACCTGGTACTCAAATTGAAGGTCTTTTCATGCTGATCACTTTAAACATATATGTTTACTATATTATCTGT
>MJUU01066128.1:562-19238 GCA_002080025.1 Modiolus philippinarum | reverse complement strand
AAAAATACTCCTCTCATAAAGATCTACATTTCTGGTTGGTCAAAAAAAAATTTTCGTCCGCCATTTTCAAAATGGCCGCCATTCGAAATTTTGTTATCGCGATATCTCGGAAACGATAAAAAATTTATGAAAACATTGTGTTGCAAAAATACTCCTCTCATAAAGATCTACATTTCTGGTAGGTCAAAAAAAAATTAACGTCCGCTATTTTCAAAATGGCCGCCATTCGAAATTTTGTTATCGCTATATCTCGGAAACGATAAACAATTTATGAAAACATTGTGTTGCAAAAATACTCCTCTCATAAAGATCTACATTTCTGGTTGGTCAAAAAAAATTTTCGTCCGCCATTTTCAAAATGGCCACCATTCAAAATTTTGTTATCGCTATATCTCGGAAATGATAAACAATTTATGAAGACATTGTGTTGCCAAAATACTCCTCTCATAAAGATCTACATTTCTGATTGGTAAAAAAAAAAATTTCGTTCACCATTTTCAAAATGGCCGCCATTCAAAATTTTGTTATCGCTATATCTCGGAAACGATCAAAAATTTCTGAAAACATTATATTGCAAAAATGTTCCTCTCATTGAGATCTACATTTTGTTCAATTGAACAAAAACTCTCCGATGAACCGTTTTTGAGTTATAGCCCTTTACGCGTTTCGGTAAATCCGTTTTTTGGGAATAACTTTTAAACGCTTACAGATAATATAGTAAACATATATGTTAAAAGTGATCAGCATGAAAAGACCTTCAATTTGAGTACCAGGTTGAAGGTCATCGGTGACCTTTGACCTTGACCTTTGACCTTGTTATCAGATGAACTCGGAAACCGTAATAGATGGCTGAAAAAGTATATCAGCAAAAATGTTCATCATGTCAAGGGCTACATTTGTCTCANGCGTTTCAGAAATAGGTTTTTTGCGTATAACTTTTAAACCTTTACAGATAGTATGGTCTTGTAACATATCAAATTAATCAGCAAGAAGAGTTCTTCAATTTGATCCCAAGGTCAAAGGTCATCATGTCATCGGTCAAGGTAATAGCAAATTTTTTACGTTTTTTATCGTAAAATCTTTAAAACGATTAGAAATGGTTACTCTAATATATTGGAGACAATGTGCATCTGATCAAGATGATTTTTAATATGTGACATGACAAAACATAATACTAAACACAACATTGACTGGGAAAGACCTTGCAATTGTTCTCTGAACAATTGTCTTTTTAATTATTATTATTATTCTTTTTTTTTCTGCCGCACTTCGCGAAAAAGTGTCGCGAGATATCAATACGATACTTGGTGGTATTAATCGGCTAAGTGGCCTGTCGAAGCCAGTCACCCTGTGAAACCGATCAATTTTTAGTAACGGAGTTATCTCCCTGAACACCGAAAACCTTGTTATCATGTTTGCACAAAAACCGTAACTGATATAAAATTCTGATGGAAGCAAAATGTCGCAATCATCCTAAGGATGATTTGTTATGCAAAAAAATTTTTTTGGGTCGCGACTCCGGTTACGCGTTTTTGACCCCTAAATATGCAAATTTCTCAAAGTTGTCGGATTTTGATGAAATTTAGTTTCTAGGTAGCTTTCATGGCCCTGATTACAAAAAGGGGGTCAAAATTTTTTTTTCGTCTGCCATTTTCGAAATGGCGGCTATTCGAAATTTTGTTGTCGCGATAACTCGCAAACGATAAAAAATTTATGAAAACATTATATTGCAAAAATGTTCCTCTCATCAAGATCTACATTTGATTCAATTGAACAAAAACTCTGCGACGAACCATTTTTGAGTTATTGCCCTTGACGCATTTCAGAAAGCAGGTTTTTGCGTATAACTTTTAATCCTTTACAGATAGTATAGTCAAGTAACATATCAAATTAATCAGTAGCAAGAGACCTTCAATTTGAGCACAAGATCAAAGGTCATCAAGGTCAGAGGTCAAGGTCATAGCCAATTTTTAGGGTTTTTGTTCAGTAGAATCTTTACAACGGTAAAAATAGGTGATCAAATGTACGGGAGAAAAGGAAATAAATGCAATTATAAACCGGTAGTGACTTTCCTGAAATCATGGCGAAAACTGGTGAAAGACCTTGCAATTGTTCTCTGAACAAGTGACCTTTTATTATTATTATTATTCTTTTTTTTCTGCCGCACTTCGCGAAAAAGTGTCGCGACATATCAATTCGATACTTGGTGGTATTAATCGGCTTAGGTGCCTGTCGAAGCCAGTTACCCTGTGAAACCGATCTATTTTTAGTAACGGAGTTATCTCCCCGAAGACCGAAAACCTTGTTATCATGTTTGCACAAAAACCGTAACTGAAATCAAAATTTTGATGCAGGGAAAATGTCGCAATCATCCTTAGGATGATTTGTCATGGAATAAATGTTTTTTGGTTCGCGACCCCGGTGACGCGTTTTTGACCCCTAAATATGCAAATTTCTCAAAGTTATCGGATTTCGATAAAATTTATTTTCCAGGTAGCTTCCATGGTCCTGATTACAAATCTGTGGTCAAAAAAAATTTTCGCCTGCCATTTTCAAAATGGCCGCCATTCGAAATTTTGTAATCGCGATACCTCGGAAACGATAAAAAAATTATGAAAACATTGTGTTGCAAAAATGCTCCTCTCATTAAGATCTACATTTCTGGTTGGTCAAAAAAATTTTTTCGCCCGCCATTTTCAAAATGGCCGCCATTCGAAATTTTGTTATCGCCATATCTCGGAAACGATAAAAAATTTATCAAAACATTGTGTTGCAAAAATACTCCTCTCATTGAGATCTACATTTGATTCAATTGAACGAAAACTCTGCAACGAACCGTTTTTGAGTTATAGCCCTTGACGCGTTTCCGTAAATTGTTTTTTTGCGAATAAATTTTAAACGCTTACAGATAAAATAGTAAACATATATGTTTAAAGTGATCAGCATGAAAAGACCTTCAATTTGAGTACCAGGTTGAAGGTCATCGGTGACCTTTGACCTTGACCTTTTACCTTGTTAGCAGATAAACTCAATAACCATAATAGATACCTGAAAAATTATATCAGCAAAAATGTTCGCCACGTCAAGGGCTACATTTGATACATATGGACCGGACCTCTCTGATGACTCCCAGAAGAGTTATTGCCCTTGATGCATTTCAGACAGCGGTGTTTCGCGTATAACTTTTAATCCTTTACAGATAGTATGGTCATGTAACATATCAAATTAATCAGTAAGAAGACCCTTACAATTTGAGTCCAAGGTCAAAGGTCACCAAGGTCACAGGTCAAGGTCATAGCCATTTTTTGTCTCTTTATTGTTAAAACAGTCATTTAATCAGTTAGAAATAGAAAATTGAATATATAGGACACAATATGCATCTCATCAAGAAGATTTCAAACATAAGACGTAACAAAACATTACATTGACGGTGGAAGACCTTGCAATTGTTCTCTGAACAATTGTCCTTTTAATTATTATTATTATTCTTCTTTTTTTTTCTTCTGCCATCAATGTTGTCGAAGTGCTTTGACCAATCGTAACCAAACTTGGTATACTCAACAGGCATTGGCCTGGCTCGACTCAGGCGCCCTTGGAACCGATTCTATTTTTAGTAACAGAGTTATCTACCCAAATACGGTTTATCTTGTTATCAGGTTTACCCATAAACCGTAACGAATATCAAAAAATTGACGTAAGCAAAATATTGTACTCATCCTCAAGATGATTTGTCACGCAAAAAAAAAATTTTTGGGTCGCGACATCGGTTACGCGTTTTTGACCCCGAAATATGTCGATTTCTCAAAGTTGTCGGATTTCGATGAAATTTATTTTCCAGGTAGGTTTTATAGTCTTGATTATAAATATGTGGTCAAAAAAATTTTTCGTCCGCCATTTTCAAAATGGCCGCTATTCGAAATTTTGTTATCGCTATATCTCGGAAACGATAAACAATTTATGAAAACATTGTGTTGCAAAAATACTCTTCTCATTAAGATCTACATTTCTGGTTGGTCAAAAAAAAAATTTCGTCCGCCATTTTCAAAATGGGCTCCATCGAAATTTTGTTATCGCAATATTTCGGAAACGATAAAAAATTTATGAATACATTGTGTTGCAAAAATACTCCTCTCATAAAGATCTACATTTCTGGTTGGTCAAAAAAATTTTCGTCCGCCATTTTCAAAATGGCCGCCATTCGAAATTTTGTTATCGCGATATCTCGGAAACGATAAAAAATTTTTGAAAACATTACATTGCAAAAATGTTCCTCTCATTGAGATCTACATTTGATTCAATTGAACGAAAACTGTGCGACGAACGTTTTTGAGTTATAGCCCTTGACGCGTTTCCGCAAGTCGGTTTTATGCGAATAACTTTTAAACGCTTACTGATAATATAGTAAACGTACATGTTTAAATTGATCAGTATGAAAAGACCTTCAATTTGAGTACCAGGTTGAAGGTCATCGGAGACCTTTGACCTTGTTAGCATATAAACTCAAAAACCGTAATAGATGGGTGAAAAATTATATCAACAAAAATGTTAATCATGTCAATGGCTACATTTATTTCATTTGGACTGAACCTCTCCGATGACTCCCAAAAGGGTTATTGCCCTTGACGCGTTTCGGAAAGTGTATTTTTGGGTACTACTTTTAAATGGTTACAGATAGCATGGTATGTAACATATCAAATCAATCAGTAAGAAGAGACCGACAATTTGAGCTCAAGGTCAAAGGTCATCAAGGTCACTGGTCAAGGTCATAGCCATTTTTTGTCTTTTTATTGTAATAACAGTCATTAAAACTGTTAGAAAAAGAAAATCAAATATATTGGACACAATGTGCATCTGATCAAGAAGATTTCAAACATAAGACGTAACAAAACATAACATTGATGGGGAAAGACCATGCAATTGTTCTCTGAAAAATTGTCTTTTTATTATTCTTTTTTTCTTCTGCCATCAATGTTGTCGAACTGCTTTGACCAATCATAACCAAACTTGGTACACTTAACAAGCATTGGCCGGGGTAGACTCAGGTTACCCTGTGAACCGATTCTATTTTTAGTAACAGAGTTATCTCCCCGAATACGGTTTATCTTGTTATCAGATCTCCTCCTAAACCGTAACCGATATGAAAAAACTGAGTTGAGGAAAATGTTGCATTCATCCTCAGGATGATTTATCATGCAAAAAAATTTTTGGGGTCGCGACCCCGGTTACGCGTTTTTGACCCCTAAATATGCAAATTTTTCAAAGTTGTCGGATTTTGATGAAATTTGGTTTCCAGGTAGCTCTCATGACCTTGATTACAAAAAGGGGGTCAAAAAAAAAAAATTTTCGTCCGCCATTTTCAAAATGGCCACCATTTGAAATTTTGTTCTCGCTATATCTTGGAAACGATAAAAAATTTATAAAAACATTATATTGCAAAAATGTTCCTTTCATTGAGATCTACATTTGATTCAATTGAACAAAAACTCTGCGACAAACCGTTTTTGAGTTATTGCCCTTGACGCGTTTCGGTAAATCATTTTTTTGCGAATAACTTTTAAACGCTAACAGATAATATAGTAAACATATATGTTTAAAGTGATCAGTATGAAAAGACCTTCAATTTGAGCATCAAGTTGAAGGTCATCGGTGACCTTTGACCTTGACCTTTGACCTCGTTATCAGATGAACTCGGAAACCGTAACAGATGGCTGAAAAAGTATATCAGCAAAAATGTTCATCATGTCAAGGGCTACATTTGTCCCATTTAAACCGAAGCTCTCCGATGACTCCCTGAAGAGTTATTGCCCTTGACGTGTTTCAGAAATAGGTTTTTTGCGTATAACTGTTAAACCTTTACAGGTAGTATGGTCATGTAACATATCAAATTAATCAGTAAGAGGAGACCTTCAATTTGATCCCAAGGTCAAAGGTCATCAAGGTCATCGGTCAAGGTCATAGCCAAATTTTACGTGTTTTTATCGTGAAATCTTAAGAACGATTAGAAATGGCTTCTGTAATATATTGGAGACAATGTGCGTCTCATCAAGATGATATTAAACATGTGACATGAAAAAACATAACATTAAACACAACATTGACTGGGAAAGACCTTGCAATTGTTCTCTGAACAATTGTCCTTTTAATTATTATTCTTTTTCTTCCGCGGAGCTTGTTGAAGTCGTGTCGCGACATATCATTTCGAACTTTGGTACGGTAAGTCGACTTTGGCCGGCATCGACTATGGTCACCCTGCTAAGCCGAACTATTTTTAGTAACGGAGTTATCTGCCCGAAGACCGAAAACCTTGTTATCATGTTTGCGAAGAAACCGTAACCGATATCAAAATTCTGAATGGGGGAAAATGTTTCTTTCATCTTCAGGATGATTTATGATGCAAAAAAATTTTTTCCGGTCGCGACCCCGGTTACGCGTTTTTGACCCCTAATTTTGTCGATTTCTAAAAGTTATCAGAATTGGATGAAATTTAGTATCCAGGTACCTTTAAAAACCCTGATTACAAATATGGGGTGACAAAAAATTTTTGTCCGCCATTTTCAAAATGGCCGCCTTTCGAAATTTTGTTATCGTGAATATCTCGGAAACGATAAAAAATTTATGAAAACATTGTGTTGCAAAAATACACCTCTCATAAAGATCTACATTTCTGGTTGGTCAAATAAAAATTTTCGTCCGCCATTTTCAAAATGGCCGCCATTCGAAATTTTGTTATCGCAATATCTCGGAAACGATAAAAAATTTATGAAAACATTGTGAAGCAAAAATACTCCTCTCATAAAGGTCTACATTTCTGTTGGTCAAAAAAAATTTTCGTCCGCCATTTTCAAAATGGCTGCCATTCGAAATTTTGTTATCGCGATATCTCGGAAACGATAAAAAATTTCTGAAAACATTATATTGAAATAATTTTCCTCTCACTGAGCTCTATATTTTGTTCAATCAAACAAAACCTCTCCGATAAACCGTTTTTGAGTTACCCCTTGACGCGTTTCGGTAAATCGGTTTTTTGCGAATAACTTTTAAACGCTTACAGATAATATAGTAAACATATATGTTTAAAGTAATCAGCATGAAAAGATCTTCAATTTATGTACCAGGTTGAAGGTTATTGTTGACCTTTGACCTTGTTATCAGATGAAGTCGGAAACCGTAATAGATGGCTGAAAAATTATATCAGCAAAAATGTTCATCATGCCAAACGCTACATTTGTCTTATTTGAACCGAAGCTCTCCGATGACTCCCTGAAGAGTTATTGCCCTTGATACGTTTCAGAAATAGGTTTTTTGCGTATAACTTTTAAACCTTTACAGATAGTATGGTCATGTAACATATCAAATTAATCAGTAAGAAGAGATCTTCAATTTGATCGCAAGGTCAAAAGTCATCAAGGTCATCGGTCAAGGTCATAGCCAAATTTTTTTTGTTTTTTTTAATCGTAAAATCTTTAAAACGGTTAGAAATTACCACTCTTATATATTGGAGAAAATCATCAACATGATTTTAAACATGAAACGTAACAAAAGATAACATAAAACATAACATTGACTGGGAAAGACCTTGCAATTGTTCTCTGAACAATTGTCTTTTAATTAAGGTCTTTCACCACATGTGAAAGACCTTACTGTATTTCTTCTGATTATTAAGGTCTTTCCCTTTCCCTTTCCGGGGAAAGACCTTATAGTTATTCTTCTGATTATTAAGGTCTTTCCCGACTCCAGTCGGAAAGGCCTTATAGTAATTCTTCTGATTATTAAGGTCTTTCCCACTACAGTGGAAAGACCTTATTGTATTTCTTATGATTATTATTAAGGTCTTTCAACACAGTGAAAGACCTTCTTGTTATTCTTCTGATTATTATTATTATTATTATTATTATTCTTTTTCTTCCATAACCCCGTGTACATAAAACTACGCGACATCTCGTAACTAAACTTAGAGTGGTAGTTCAGTTCAGGAATGAGACCTCAAAACTCACCCTGCAAACAAAATCTATTTTTAGTAACAGAGTTATCTCCCCAATCACGGTTTATGTTGTGTGCAACTCTCCTCAGAAAGCGTAACAGATATCAAAATTCTGAATAGGAGAAAATGTTCGACTCATCCTCAGGATGATTTGTCATGCAAAAAAATTTTTTTTGTGTCGCGACCCCGGTTACGCGTTTTTTGACCCCTTAAAATGCAAATTTTTCAAAGTTATCGGATTTCCACCAAATTTGGTTTCCAGGTAGCTTTAATGGTCCTGATTACAAATCCTTGGTCAAAAATTTTTTTTCGTCCGCCATTTTCAAAATGGCCGCCATTCAAATTTTTGTTTTCGGAATATCGCGGAAACGATAAAAAATTTCTGAAAACATTATATTGGAAAAACGCTCCTCTCATTGAAATCTACATTTGATACATTTACATGAAAACTCTGCGACTAACCGTTTTTGAGTTATAGCCCTTGACGCGTTTCGGTAAATCGGTTTTTCGCGAATAACTTTTAAACCTTTACAGATAGTATAGTCAAGTTGCATATCAAATTGATCAGTAAGAAGAGACCTACAATTTGAGTCCAACATCTAAGGTCATCAAGGTCAAAGGTCAAGGTCATAGCCAAATCTTGGTCTTTTTAGGTAAAATCTCCAAAATGATAAGAGATAGATGATTAAATACATTGGAGGAAATGTAAATACCACTGAGATCTACATTTGTCTTATTGGATCCAACACTTTTGGACCATTGGTTTGGACCTATGGCCCAAAAACAATTTTTTGAGGTTCAGTTTTATGGTTTTTTGGTTATATCGCAAAAACTATTAAAGATACAAAGAAACTATAAGGAGATAAAATGCTCAGTTCAATAAGGCCGACAAAATGGGGTCAAGGTCAAAGGTCAAGGTCCTTAGCAACAACGTTATTTACCATAAAAGTCCATAGCAACCATATGCAAAAACTTTTGAAATGTTGTAAAGAGGAAATAAATGACATTGCTAACCGGAAGTGACTTTCATTTCCTTAGCAACAACCTTATTTTTCGAAAAAATCCTTAGCAACCGTTGAACAAAAGACTAATAAAGGTCAGAACTTTTGTTTACATAACATTTTTGACGGAATTAGACATCAAAATCATACCCAACTATGTAATCATGGTAAAACTGTTGAAAGACCTTGCAATTGTTCTCTGAACAATTGTCTTTTCATTATTATTAAGGTCTTTCCCACTACAGTGGAAAGACCTTATTGTATTTCGTTTGATTATTATTATTCTTTTTTTTCTTCTGCCATCAATGTTGTCAAAGTGCTTTGACCAATCATAACCAAACTTGGTACACTTAAAACCATTGGCCGGGCTCGACTCAGGTCACCCTGTGAACCGATTCTATTTTTAGTAACATAGTTATCTCCCCGAATACGGTTTATCTTGTTATCAGATCTCCTCCTAAACCGTAACCGATATAAAAAATCTGAGTGAAGGCAAATGTTGCATTCATCCTCAGGATGATTTATCATGCAAAAAAATTTTTTTGGGTCGCGACCCCGGTTACGCGTTTTTGACCCCTAAATATGCAAATTTCCAAAGTTGTCGGATTTTGATGAAATTTGGTTTCCAGGTAGCTCTGATGACCCTGATTACAAAAAGGGGGTAAAAAAAATTTTCAGCCGCCATTTTCAAAATGGCCGCCATTCGAAATTTTGTTCTCGCTACATCTCGGAAACGATAAAAAATTTATAAAAACATTATATTGCAAAAATGTTCCTCTCATTGACATCTACATTTGATTCAATTGAACGAAAACTCTGCGACAAACCGTTTTTGAGTTATTGCCCTTGACGCGTTTCGGTAAATCGGTTTTTTGCGAATAACTTTTAAACGCTAACAGATAATATAGTAAACATATATGTTTAAAGTGATCAGCATGAAAACACCTTTAATTTGAGTACCAGGTTGAAGGTCATCGGTGACCTTTGACCTTGACCTTTGACCTTGTTAGCATATAAACTCAATAACCGTAATAGAAAGCTGAAAAATTATATCAGCAAAAATGTTCACCATGTCAAGGGCTACATTTGTCACATTTAGACCGAAGCTCTCAGATAACTCCCTGAAGAGTTATTGCCCTTGACGTGTTTCGGAAACAGGTTTTTTGTGTATAACTTTTAAACCTTTACAGATAGTATGGTCATGTAACATATCAAATTAATCAGTAAGAAGAGACCTTCAATTTGATCCAAAGGTCAAAGGTCATCAAGGTCATCGGTCAAGGTCATAGCCAATTTTTACGTTTTTTTTTATCGTAAAATCTTTAAAACGATTAGAAATGGCTACTCTAATATATTGGAGACAATACGCATCTCATCAAGATGATTTTAAACATGTGACATGACAAAACATAACACTAAACACAACATTGACTGGGAAAGACCTTGCAATTGTTCTCTGAACAATTGTCTTTTTAATTATTTTTCTTTTTTTTCCTCTGCCATCAATGTTGGCAAAGTGCTTCGACTAATCATAACCAACCTTGGTACACTTAACAAGCATTGGCCGGACTCGACTCAGGTCACCCTGTGAACCAATTCTATTTTTAGTAACAGAGTTATCTCCCCGAATATGGTTTATCTTGTTATCAGATCTCCTCATAAACCGTAACCGATATCAAAAATTTGAGGTGAGGAAAAAGTTGCATTCATCCTCAGGGTGAATTATCACGAAAAAAATTTTTTTTGGGTCGCGACCCCGGTTACACGTTTTTGACCCCTAAATATGCAAATTTCACAAAGTTATCGGATTTCCACCAAATTTGGTTTCCAGGTAGCTTTCATGGTCCTGATTACAAAAATATGGTCAAAAATTTTTTTTGTCCGCCATTTTTAAAATGGCGGCTATTTGAAATTTTGTTATCGCTATAACTCGCAAACGATAAAAAATTTATGAAAACATTATATGGCAAAAATGTTCCTCTCATTGAGATCTACATTTTATTCAATTGAAAGAAAACTCTGCGACGAACCGTTTTTGAGTTATAGCCCTTGACGCGTTTCCGTAAATTGGTTTTTTGCGAATAACTTTTAAACGCTTACAGATAATATAGTAAACATATATGTTTAAAGTGATCAGCATGAAAAGACCTTCAATTTGAGTACCAGGTTGAAGGTCATCGGTGACCTATGACCTTGACCTTTGACCTTGTTAGCATATAACCTCGGAAACCTTAATAGATGGGTGAAAAATTATATCAGCAAAAATGTTCATCCTGTCAAGGGCTACATTTCTTTCTTTGGACCGAAGCTCTCCGATGACTCCCCAAAGAGTTATTGCCCTTGACGCGTTTCGGAAATAGGTTTTTTGCGTATAACTTTAAAACCTTTACAGATAGTATGGTCATGTAACATATCAAATTAATCAGCAAGAAGCGACGTTCAATTTGATCCCAAGGTCAAAGGTCATCAAGGTCATTGGTCAAGGTCATAGCCAATTTTTTGTTCTTTTTTTATCGTACAATCTTTACAACGATTAGAAATGGTTACCCTTATATATTGGAGACAATGTGTGTCTCATCAAGATGATTTTAAACATGTAACGTAACAAAACATAACATAAAACATATCATTGACTGGGAAAGACCTTGCAATTGTTCTCTGAACAATTGTCCTTTAATTATTATTATTATTATTATTATTCTTTTTCTTCCGTAAGG
This sequence comes from Modiolus philippinarum, assembly GCA_002080025.1. Taxonomy (NCBI): domain Eukaryota; kingdom Metazoa; phylum Mollusca; class Bivalvia; order Mytilida; family Modiolidae; genus Modiolus; species Modiolus philippinarum. Next base: position 7,539 of record MJUU01066128.1, on the reverse strand, counting down.
CCTCTGTACGGAAAACCTTTTGACGTATCATTACGAAACTTCGCGTAGTAATTGGAAGTTAGAAAATCTCTTTCGAAATCACCCAACGAGCAAAGTCTATTTTTAGTAACAGAGTTATCTCCCCAAACATGGTTTTTCTTGTTAGCAGATATACTCAGAAACCGTAACCGATATTAAAAAATCTGAGGTGGGGAAAATGTTTTATTCATCCTCAGGATGATTTGTCATGCAAAAAAAATTTTTTGGGTCGGGACCCCGGTAACGCGTTTTTGACCCCTAAATATGCAAATTTCTCAAAGTTGTCGGATTTTGATGAAATTTGGTTTCCTGGTAGCTTTCATGGCCCTGATTACAAAAGAGGGGTCAAAATTTTTTTTCGTCCGCCATTTTCAAAATGGCGGCTATTTGAAATTTTGTTATCGCTATAACTCGCAAACGATAAAAAATTTATGAAAACATTATATTGCAAAAATGTTCCTCTCATTGAGATCTACATTTGATTCAATTGAACAAAAACTCTGCGACAAACCGTTTTTGAGTTATAGCCCTTGACGCGTTTCCGTAAATTGGTTTTTTGCGAATAAGTTTTGAACGCTCACAGATAATATAGAAAACATATATGTTTAAAGTGATCAGCATGAAGAGACCTTCAATTTGATTACCAGGTTGAAGGTCATCGGTGACCTTTGACCTTGACCTTTAACCTTTTTAGCAGCTAAACTCAGAAAACGTAATAGATAGCTGATTAAATGTAATGGAGAAAATGTGTGTCTTATCAAGACCTACATTTTTTACATGGGTCCAAAATTATTGGACCAACGGTTTTGGACTTATGGCCCAAAAACCGTTTTTGGGGTCCGATTTCGGTGTTTTTTGCCTATTTATTGCTTTTATCTCAAAAACTATTAGAGATACAAAGAAACTATCAAAAGGAAAAATGTTCAGTACAGAATGGTGTACAAAATGGCGTCAAGGTCAAAGGTCAAGGGCCCTAGCAACGACGATATTTGGCATTAAAGTCCTTAGCAACCATATATATTTGAGTTTGGAATGATGAATACAACATAATAGTGATGTTTTTGAAAACCGGAAGTGATTTTTTTCACCTTAGCAACCAATGGAAGTCCTTAGCAACCTATATTTTTGAGTTTGGAATGATTAATACTACATTGTAGGTATGTTTTTAAAAACTAGAAGTGATTTCTTAGTCCCTAGCAACCGAAAAAGCCCTTAGCAACAATGCATTTATCAAATTATTTGGACAACAGTAATAGATTGCTGATAGAGTATTTCAACAAAACTGCACATTCAGGGCCACATTTTTTACAACTGGACCAAAAATGTCTGATCACCCCTGAAAGAGTTATTGTTCTTTGTTATATAAAATCTACTCTTGTTTTTGCTATTTTCTTCAAAAAACAATATCAAATCGCTTATGAAAAATCAAGGTAAAAATGTTACAAATGTTTGAACCAAATGTCATATACTGTTTTTGAGTTACGTCCCTTGAAAAAAATTGTCGACAAAACCTGCATTAAAATTCTTCCAGTCACAAATACATTTCATACGGTTCTTATTATAATTAAGGTCTTTCCCGACTCCAGTCGGAAAGGCCTTATAGTAATTAAGGTCTTTCCCGACTCAAGTTGGAAAGGCCTTATAGTAATTCTTCTGATTATTAAGGTCTTTCACCACATGTGAAAGACCTTACTGTAATTTTCCGATTATTTTTTTTCTTGTTCTTCCGCCGCACACAAGCCTCAAAATTACGCGACATATCTTTTCGATACTTATTGTGATAAATCGACATTGCTCCGGGACCTCAAAACCGACGCAAGCATATTGAGCTATTTTTAGTAACGGAGTTATCTCCCCAAACACAGTTTTCCTTGTTATCGGATATGCTCAGAAACTGTAACTGATATCAAAATTCTGAATGGGGGAAAATGTTGCATTCATCCTCAGGATGATTTATCATGCAAAAAATTTTTTTTCGGTCGCGACCTCGGTTACGCGTTTTTGACCCCTAAATATGCAAATTTCTCAAAGTTATCGGATTTCCACCAAATTTGGTTTCTTGGTAGCTTTCATGGTCCCGATTACAAATCTGGGGTCAAAAAATTTTTTTCGTCCGCCATTTGAAATTTTGTTATCGCGATATCTCGGAAACGATAAAAAATTTATGAAAACATTGTGTTGCAAAAATACTCCTCTCATAAAGATCTACATTTCTGGTTGGTTGAAAAAAAATTTTCGCCCGTCATTTTTAAAATGGCCGCCATTCGAAATTTTGTTATCGCCATATCTCGGAAACGATAAAAAATTTATGAAAACATTGTGTTGCAAAAATACTCCTCTCATAAAGATCTACATTTTTGGTTGGTCAAAAAAAAAAAAAAATTGGTCCGCCATTTTCAAAATTGCCGCCATTCGAAATTTTGTTATCGCGATATCTCGGAAACCATAAAAATTTTATGAAAAGATTGTGTTGCAAAAATACTTCTCTCATTAAGATCTTTATTCATGGTCAGTGAAAAAAAATTTTTTTCCGCCATTTTCAAAATGGCTGCCATTTGAAATTTTGTTATCGCGATATCTCGGAAACGATCAAAAATTTATGAATACATATTGAAGCAAAAATACTCCTCTCATTAAGATCTTCATTTAAGGTCGGTCAAAAAAAAAATTTGGTCCGCCATTTTCAAAATGGCCGCCATTCAAAAATTTGTTATCGCGATATCTCGGAAACAATAAAAAAATTATGAAAACATTGTGTTGCAAAAATACTCCTCTGATTAAGATCGTCATTTATGGTTGGTCAAAATAAAATTTTCGTCCGCCATTTTCAAAATGGCCGCCAATCGAAATTTTGTTATCGCCATATCTCGGAAACGATAAAAAATTTATGAAAAAATTGTGTAGCAAAAATAATCATCTCTTTAAGATGATCATTCGTGGATGGTCAAAAAAAATTTTGTCTGCCATTTTGAAAATGGTCATCATTCGAAATTTTGTTATTGCGATATCTTGGAAATGATAAAAAATTGATGAAAGCATGGTGTTGCAAAAATACTTCTCTCATTACGATCTACATTGATGGTTGGTCAAAAAACTTTTGTTTACATAACTTTTTGTACCAAAATAGAAAACAAAAAGAAACTCTTACATGTAATCATGGTGAAAACTGGTGAAAGACCTTGCAATTGTTCTCTGACCAATTGACCTTTTAATTATTATTAAGGTCTTTCCCGACTCCAGTCGGAAAGACCTTATAGTAATTCTTCTGATTATTATTATTATTATTATTATTATACTTTTTCTTCCGTAAGGCCTCTGTACGGAAAACCTTTAGACGTATCATTACGAAACTTCGCGTAATAATTGGAAGTTGAAAAATCTCTTTCGAAATCACCCAACGAGCAAAATCTATTTTTAGTAACAGAGTTATCTCCCAAACATGGTTTTTCTTGTTAGCACATATACTAAGAAACCGTAACCGATATAAAAAATCTGAGGTGGGGAAAATGTTTCATTCATCCTCAGGATGATTTGTCATGCGAAAATTTTTTTTTTTGTCGCGACCCCGGTTACGCGTTTTTGACCCCTAATTATGCAAATTTATCATAGTTGTCGGATTTTGATGAAATTTTGTTTCCTGGTAGCTTTGATGGCTCTGATTACAAAAATATGGTCAAAAAAAATTTTTGTCCGCCATTTTCAAAATGGCGGCTATTTGAAATATTTTTATCGCGATAACTCGGAAACGATAAAAAATTTATGAAAACATTATATGGCAAAAATGTTCCTCTCATTGAGATCACCATTTGATTCAATGGAATGAAAACTCTGCGACAAACATTTTTTGAGTTATAGCCCTTGACGCGTTTTCGTAAATTGGTTTCTTGCGAATAACTTTTAAACGCTTACAGATAATATAGTAAACATATATGTTTAAAGTGATCAGCATGAAAAGACCTTCAATTTGAGTACCAGGTTGAAGGTCATCTGTGACCTTTGACTTTGACCTTTGACCTTGTTAGCATCTAAACTCAATAACCGTAATAGATAGCTGTAAGATTATATCAGCAAAAATGTTCACCATGTCAAGGGCTACCTTTGATTCATTTGGATCGAAGCTCTCCGATGACTCCCAGAAAAGTTATTGCCCTTGATGCGTTTCAGAAATAGGTTTTTTGCGTATAACTTTTAAAGCTTTATAGATAGTATGGTCATGTAAGATATCAAATTAATCAGCAAGAAGAGACCTACAATTTGATCCCAAAGTGAAAGGTCATCAAGATCATCGGTCAAGGTCATAGCCGATTATTACGTTTTTTTTATCGTTAAATCTTTAAAACGATTAGAAATGGCTACTGTTATGTATTGGAGACAATGTGCATCTCATCAAGATGATTTTAAACATGTGACATGACAAAACATAACATTAAACACAACATTGACTGGGAAAGACCTTGCAATTGTTCTCTGAACAATTGTCTTTTTAATTATTATTATTATTCTTTTTCTTCCGTAAGGCCTCTGTACGGAAAACCTTTTGACGTATCATTACGAAACTTCGCATAGTAATTGGAAGTTGGAAAATCTCTTTCGAAATCACCCAACGAGCAAAGTCTATTTTTAGTAACAGAGTTATCTCCCCAAACATGGTTTTTCTTGTTAGCAGATATACTCAAAAACCGTAACCGATATAAAAAATCTGAGGTGGGGAAAATGTTTCATTCATCCTCAGGATGATTTTTCAAAAAAAATTTTTTTGGTCGCGACCCCGGTTACGCGTTTTTGACCCTTAAATATGCAAATTTCTCAAAGTTGTAGGATTTTAATGAAATTTGGTTTCCAGGTAGCTTTTATGGCCCTGATTACAAAAAAGGGGACACAATTTTTTTTCGTCCGCCATTTTCAAAATGGCGGCTATTTGAAATTTTGTTATCGCGATAACTCGCAAACGATAAAAAATTTTTTGAAAACATTATATGGCAAAAATGTTCTTCTCATTGAGATCTACATTTGATTTAACTGAACAAAAGCTCTGCGACGAACCGTTTTTGAGTTATAGCCCTTGACACGTTTCCGTAAATTGTTTTTTTGCGAATAAGTTTTGAACGCTTACAGATAATATAGTAAACATATATGTTTAAAGTGATCAGCATGAAGAGACCTTCAATTTGAGTACCAGGTTGAAGGTCATCGGTCACCTTTGACATATCCTTTAACCTTGATAGCAGCTAAACTCAGAAATCGTAATAGATAGCTGATTAAATGTAATGGAGAAAATGTGTGTCTTATCAAGACCTACATTTGTTACTTTGGGTCCAAAATTATTGGACCAACGGTTTTGGACTTATGGCCCAAAAACCGTTTTTGGGGTCCGATTTCGGTGTTTTTTGCCTATTTATTGCTTTTATCTCGAAAACTATTAGAGATAGAAAGAAACTTTCAAAAGGAAAAATGTTCAGTACAGAATGGTGTACAAAATGGCGTCAAGGTCAAAGGTCAAGGGCCCTAGCAACGACGAAATTTGGCATTAAAGTCCTTAGCAACCATATATATTTGAGTTTGGAATGATGAATACAACATAATAGTGATGTTTTTGAAAACCGGAAGTGATTTTTTTCACCTTAGCAACCAATGGAAGTCCTTAGCAACCTATATTTTTGAGTTTGGAATGATTAATACTACATTGTAGGTATGTTTTTAAAAACTAGAAGTGATTTCTTAGTCCCTAGCAACCGAAAAAGTCCTTAGCAACAATGCATTTATCAAATTATTTCGACAACAGTAATAGATTGCTGATAGAGTATTTCAACAAAACTGCACATTCAGGGTCACATTTTTTACAACTGGACCAAAAGTCTCTGATCACCCCTGAAAGAGGATCACCCCTGAAAGAGTTATTGTTCTTTGTTAGATAAAATCTACTCTTGTTTTTGCTATTTTCTTGAAAACCATATCAAATCGCTTATGAAAAATCAAGGTAAAAATGTTACATATGTTTGGACCAAATGTCATATACTGTTTTTGAGTTACGTCCCTTGAAAAAAATTGTCGACAAAACCTGCATTAAAATTCTTCCAGTCACAAATACATTTCATACGGTTCTTATTATTATTAAGGTCTTTCCCGACTCCAGTCGGAAAGGCCGTATAGTAATTAAGGTCTTTCCCGACTCCAGTCGGAAAGGCCTTATAGTAATTCTTCTGATTATTAAGGTCTTTCCCACTACAGTGGAAAGACCTTATTGTATTTCGTTTGATTATTATTATTATTAAGGTCTTTCACCACATGTGAAAGACCTTACTGTATTTCTTCTGATTATTATTATTATTCTTTTTTTTTCCGCGGCCAAAAGAGTAAAAGTGTCGCAACATATCAATTCGATACTTAATCATATTATTAGGCTTAGTGAGGGGTCGAAGCCACTGACCCTGTGAAACCGATCTTTATTTAGCAACGGAGTTATCTCCCCAAAGACCGAAAACCTTCTTATCATGTTTGCTCCGTTACTGTAACGGATATCAAAATTCTGATGTAGGGAAAATGTTGGATTCATCCTCAGGATGTTTCGTTATGCGAAAAAAAAATTTTGGGTCGCGACCCCGGTTACGCGTTTTTCACCCCTAAATATGCAAATTTCTTAAAGTTATCCGATTTTTATAAAATTTGGTTTCCAGGTAGCCTTAACGGTCCTGATTACAAATCTGTGGTCAAAAAAAATTTTTCGTCCGCCATTTTAAAAATGGCCGCCATTCGAAATTTTGTTATCGCGATATCTCGGAAACGATAAAAAATTTATGAAAACATTGTGTTGCAAAAATAGTCCTCTCATATAGATCTACATTTCTGGTTACTCAAAAAAAAATTTCGTCCGCCATTTTCAAAATGGCGGCCATTCAAAATTTTGTTATCGCGATATCTCGGAAACGATAAAAAATTTCTGAAAACATTATATTGGAAAA
>MJUU01066127.1:36668-49835 GCA_002080025.1 Modiolus philippinarum | reverse complement strand
GAGACTTCCTGTGTTTGCATCCAAACACAATTAATACTAGTTATTATAATTATTATTCCTCCCTTTTTTTCCGCCGTGAACTTGTCCACCTGATTTCTCGAAACCCGATGGTCCAATCTTAACCAAACTTCATAGGATGATGGAACCCCATCCTGATATGTGCCTTTTGGTCTTGAAATTTTCAAAATGGCCGCCGTTGCCATGGAAACTGAAAAAAGGCGGGAAAATTAAAAGTGCTCCAAATTGCATTAAATTTTACAGGAAGGATGTGTTTGAAGGGTAGAACATATTTTGAGGTAAAAAATTTTCAAAATGGCGGCCGTTGCCATGGAAACTGAAAAAAGGCGGGAAAATTAAAAGTGCTCCAAATCGCATGAAATTTGACAGGAAGGTTGTGTATGAAGTGTAGAACATATTCTTAGAATAAAAAATTTGTTAGGATGGCGATCCATGGGAGGTTTGGGCGACTTTTGTGTTTGGCTTTGCGAACACAGTTATTACTTGTTATTATTTTTCTTCCATCTTTCTTTATTCTCGTCGCAATGAACTTGTCCATTGAAAATCTCAGAGACCATAAGTCCTAGAGCTTTCAAACTTGGTAGCATACTAGCCCTATGTATCTAAATGTGCAGTGAGAAAATTTTTTTCAAAGGGGGTCCATTAAGGGTACTTTTGGGGTGTCAAATAGGGGTGGGGTTGTCCTATAGTAATCTTATGGGAAAATGAAATTTTGAATGATTTTCATCATATACTTCATTGTTTCTCAAAAACTATTAACACTAGCTCCATGAAACTTCATGGGAAAGATGTGGGTCATGTAAGAAAGGGTTCCACAGCATTGGTAATTTCAAAATAAGTACTGTTGCCATGGAAACCATACCAAAAAATGGAAATTTTGGGAAAATAGTAGTTTCTGTTGATAATAGTATTTTAATTACAGCAATATGTATTATTTAGCTTATAAGGGGAACCCCTGCCCAATTTTTTTTTTGGAAAGGGTCTGAAATTGGGTGTAATGGACAAAAGAGCATTTGGTTGCCATGGAAACAAAACCAAAAGCATATTTTGGGGGGAAAATCAGGTTTTCTGATAAAAAAGAAGGAATTTTGAGAAATATGTATTACATAGTATAAGGGGAACCCCTGCCCCAATTTTTTTTTTGGAAAGGGTCTGCAATTGGGTGTAATGGACAAAAGAGCACTTTGTTGCCATGGAAACAAAACCAGAAACGTATTTTTTGTTGAAAAATTGAGTGTTCTGACAAAAACAGAAATTTTGACAAATATGTATTAAATAGGTTATAAGGGGAACCCCTGCCCAAATTTTTTTTTGGAAAGGGTCTGAAATTGGTTGAAATGGATAAAAGAGCACTTTGTTGCCTTGGAAACAAAAGCAGAAACATATTTTTTGTTGAAAAATTGGGTTTTCTGACAAAAGAAGGAATTTTGAGAAATATGTATTAAATAGGTTATAAGGGGAACCCCTGCCCAAATTTTCTTTGGAAAGAGATCTAAAATTGGATGTAGTGGACAAAAGAGCATTTGGTTGCCATGGAAACAAAACCAAAAGCATATTTTTGGGGGAAAATCAGGTTTTCTGATTAAAAAGAAGGAATTTTGAGAAATATGTATTACATAGCTTATAAGGGGAACCCCTGCCCAAATTTTTTTTTGGAAAGGATCTGAAATTGGGTGTAATGGAGAAAAGAGCACTTTGTTGCCATGGAAACAAAATCAGAAATGATTTTTTTTTTACATAGGTTATGAGGGGAAATCTCTACCCATATTTTTTCAAAAGGGAGTCTCGTAATGCCTTGGTATCCGATATGGGAGTTCGTTTGGGAGACTTTTGTGTTTCGCTTGCGAACACAGTTATTACTTGTTAAGTCTCCCAAACAAAGTTTGGGGAGACTTATTGTTTTACTGCCGTTTCTTATTATTATTATTAAGTCGCCCAAACGAAGTTTGGCGACTTATTGTTTTTGCTCCGTTTCTTTTTATTATTAAGTCTCCCAAACGAAGTTGGGAAACTTATTGTTTTTGTTGCGTTTCTTATTTATTATTCTTCTTTCTTTATTCTCGTCCGCATGAACTTGTCCGAAACAGATCTCAGAAACCATATGACCTAAAACTTTCAAACTTTGTAGGATGTTAGCCCCATATATCTAGTTGTGCAACATCTAAAAATTTTTCAGATAGGGGTCCATTAAGGGTACTTTTGGGGGCTCAAAAAGGGGTGGGGTCCTCCATGTTAACCCTATGGGAAAAATGAAATTTTGAATTTTTTTCCTTTTACAGCTATTATGTATTAGTAAGGTTATAAGGGGAACCCCTGCTCAAATTTTTTTTTTAAAAGGGGGTTTTATAATGCCCAGAAATCCGATATGGGAGTTCGTTTGGGAGACTTTTGTGTTTCGCTTGCGAACACAGTTATATCTTGTTATTATTATTCTTCCTCCCTTTTTTTCCGCCGTGAACTTGTCCACCTGATTTCTCGGAACCCGATGGTCTAATCTTAACCAAACTTCATAGGATGATGGAACCCCATCCTGAGATGTGCTTTTTGGTCTTGAAATTTTCAAAATGGCCGCCGTTGCCATGGAAACTGAAAAAAGGCGAGAAAATTAAAAGTGCTCCAAATCGCATGAAATTTGACAGGAAGGTTGTGTATGAAGTGTAGAACATATTCTTAGAATAAAACATTTGTTAGGATGGCGATCCATGGGAGGTTTGGGCGACTTTTGTGTTTCGCTTTGCGAACACAGGTATTACTTGTTATTCTCCTTATTATTATTATTATTCTTCCGACTTCTTCGCCACTGAACTTGTCCGGAAGTTTTCTCGGAGAATATTGGTCTGATCATTATGAAACTTCACAGGATGATAGATACCCATGCCGCGGGGTGCACTCGGGTCTTGAAATTTTCAAAATGGCCGCCGTTGCCATGGAAACGGAAAAAAGGCGGGAAAATTGAAAGTGCTCCAAATTGAACGAAACTTCACAGGAAGGATGTATACAAATAGTAGAACACATTTTTGGGCCAAAAAAAATTCAAAATGGCCGCCGTTGCCATGGAAACGGAAAAAAGGCGGGAAAATTAGAAATGCTCAAAATTGGATGAAATTTCACAGTTGGGTTGTCAAGATTGTGCTGAACTCAAATAAAAAGCCATCTTCTGTGTCCATGGGAGGTTTGGGAGACTTTTATGTTTGTATCCAAACATAGGAACACTAGTTATTTTTTTTTCTTCTTTCTTCCGCTCAGTTCTTGTCCGACACGTTTCTCAGAAACTATTGGTCCAATCTTCATGAAACTTCACAGGAATATTGGCCTATATCAGTAAATGTGTAGAAACCTTTCAAAATTTTCAAAATGGCCGCCGTTGGTAACGGAAAAAAGGCGGGAAAATCTAAGGTGCTCAGAATTGGATGAAATTTTACAGGAAGGTTGCCTAGCATGCATAGAATTGATTTTTGGTCTTAGAATTTTCAAAATGGCGACCGTTGCCATGGAAATGGAAAAAAAGGCTTGAAAATTCAAAGTGCTCAGAATTGGATAAAATTTTACAGGAAGGTTGCTTAACATGCATAGAATTGATTTTTGGTCTTAAAATTTTCAAAATGGCTACTGTTGCCATGGAAACAGAAAAAAGGCGGGAAAATTCAGAGTGCTCAGAATTGGATGAAATTTTACAGGAAGGTTGCGTAGCATGTATAGAATTGATTTTTGGTCTTAAAATTTTCAGAATGGTGACCATTGCCATGGAAATGTAAAAAAGGCGGGAAATTTTAAAATGCTCCAAATTGGATGAAATTTTATGGGAAGGTTGTCTGACATGTGTAGAAATGATTTTAAGCCTAAAATTTTTTTAGAGGACTGCCATTGCCATGGAAATGGAAAAATAGATATCTGACTATAGAAATTAATGTTAAGTCTTAGAAATCTCATGAATGCTGCTGTTGCCATGGAAACTGTGGAAAACGTTAACAGTGTTCGTTTGGGGGACATCTGTAACTCTCTGCGTTACAATAAGCAATATTTAATTTTGGAACTGCCCTGAATGTTTGAAAATATTTCAATTTCATATACAGTATACTAGTACATTGCATGAGCGGCGGGGACCCAGGAATTCTATTCTTGTTGAATTTGAATTACCTTTTTAGTGCATACAGTGGCAATTCGTTTATTTTACTAAAATATATTTAAACAAAAACGAAAAGGAACCATACAAAACAGTGACAAACTCAGTTCTATTTTCATTGATCACAGCAGGTTTATTAACGATATCCTTACTATTGGTAATACCCAGTTTTTACATTTTGTAGACATTATTTACCAGCAACAACTGAAATTAAATGAGGTAAGACTCTACTAAATGACCAATCTATACTCAAAAGTAGTACTTATATAAACAAATCCATGCTACTTTTACTTTGAATATAACTGTCAATATTGACAATATCTGAGTTCTAAAACGCTCAAGTGATCACGAAATACCTCCGGATTGACCAATATTTTGATTCAGCGTTCTTCCTTGCATGTAAAAGATACTGAAGCCTCATCAATGATGATATGCATGCCCAATGATCTGACAGGCAACATTGGTAATTTGCATACCCCAGTTTGGTAAGGCAATAGAAATTTCTTATTTGACTTTAAAGTTTGGTCATCGTTTGGATATGTTACTTGGCGAAGGTGTCGCATTGAGAAAATCATATCGCCGCATAAAGTGAACTCCAGGTTATAAGAAAATTCACAAAACTTTATAATGGCCGCCTATGGAAAATATTTAGTGGAATCTGACCATAAAGTTAACAATGATTCCAAATACTGCCCTTTTCTGGATCTAACTATCATTATTGCGTCTGGTAAAATAAAAACTAAAATATATGATAAACGGGATGATTTCTATTTCACTATTACTAATTTCCCTTTTCTTGACGGCGACATTCCTCCAGCTCCATTCCACGGGGTGTATATTTCTCAACTGGTACGATTCGCACGTTGATGATTGAAATGAAGGTAACCTTGCTATCACAGCCAGACTTTTCCAACAGGGCTATACAGATTTTAATAAGTTGTTGAATACATTAAAGAAGTTTCATAATACTAGTAGATATGAACATTTGATATCTAAATATGGCCGTTACTCGTTAATAGCTTATTACTAAAGGCATTTCCAATCCTCGTTTTACGGAAATGTTAAAAATGCCATAAATTGATTAAAAGTAACTTACATTCTTTACGTAATAGGGGACATCGACAACATATTCTGCTTGCATCCGTTAAATTAGCTTTGAGGCCCAGTGATCTGAAAATTTTGCACACGAACTGGCCTCTCACTGATACTGACGATGTCTACTGAAATTTATGATGATTCCTGACCAAACTCTTCAGGAAGTTTTGAGTTTGATTTTCTTCTGTAGTGCCACGGTGTTTTACCAGCAGACTAGGCTCCTTGAGCTAGCCGGCAGTTTAGCGGCGAGCATCCCTTGACCCATCTTTGAAAATTATGTATTGTCCTTTTATCTTCTTTCAAGATTGTGGTCATCGATTTAGTAGTCTACCTGTATTAGATTTATTCGATAGGGAAACGGGACAGATAAATGGGAGGTTTGGGTACCCATAAACCGGTGTAATTTGCTAGTGCCGGTACATAGTACGGCTGTCCCGAGTTCCTAAAGTTGTCTACGAATGTTTTTCGATTTATGCGTGTTTTTCCTGTGTACATGTAGTTCCCTGGCAAATTGTGGCATGTAATTATAATTTTCAGCCCTTGTAGGTGAATTTTCTGTTTTCCAATTTTTTTTTACATTTGAACAAATAATAACTTTTTGGAATATCCATAAATGATAGAACACTTGACACAAAGTAAAGAAGACACGCACATGCACGAGTACTGTACTCAAGTCAAACCAATTTGTAGTGAAACAAAAGAATAAACGGGCCTGACCGTAAATAAATCGTATTCAAGCATATAGTGATTTATTGATATCCTGCCCTTGGGCGACAGGTAGCTTAACCCCCAATCAAATATCAAAACCAACTGAGATGTGTAGGTCGGGCCTAGGGCCGGAAAAAAACAACTACACCTTTTCAGTTCTAACATTTACTGGGAGACGGTAAAAACTACAAAATATAGAATAAAACACAAGTTTACAATGGAGGAAAATCGAGATTGAAAAACGGGGTTTAAACGGTAACATAATTACCAAATAAAGTATATGTGTAGAATGATATTAAAATTAAAGTCACTTGTTGATAGGAGAAATTTATAAAGTCCGTGCAATACACAGATGTATTGGAATGTCCGGTTATACTTTTCCATACAAAATTCACATTTTCTTTAATAATCGACAAATAATTGAAATAATAATATTATTATCAAAACAGTTGTGAAGTTAGTATACATTTTGATAAAAAATAACTGTATCAAACACATACGATCATAGTTTACCACAAACACAAGTGAATCAAGCGGAAAAGAAGTCCGTTCATGTCCTTGTCTCGGCGTGAAAGGAAGTTGAAAATATATAATTATGGCGGGCCAACAGGAAGAATAATCATAGTTTTAAAAAAAGTCCGCTGAATCAAAATAGGTGAAGTTAATTAAGACAGCTGTGTAACTGATGGATAACGTTCATAAAATAAATTTACAAGTAAATATGCCAGGTTTGGCAGTACACTCCCCGTCTGATTTCAATCCTTTGATATCACATAATAGACAAATATTATAATATATAATGAACGGTATAATCCAATAAAGTTTTGTGGAACATAATCCAAATATAAATACGACTGGACTTCATTTAAAGGCACACGGGAAACCCCAATCATAAACGAATAAATATGTCACAGTTGATGAAACAGTTAATTCCACAGTAATCAAACTATATAAATGAATTTCTATGTACACAGTTAATAATAAATGTCCATCTTCTTGGACGGTCATCTTGCTCGCGTGAGCACGGAAGTCTTCCGGAAACTCACATTAAATGAAGTGTCACATAAAACAAATGAGTGTCACTATACATATTTACAGTTCTTACATATCAGAAGGTTGGATTTCACGTTTAACGGGTAATACCACCATATCACACCATTATCCACACCATTCTCCGCCATAACATTCCATTTCACACTATACTTTACCATTTCCATATTTAGCTTAAAAGGAAAAGGAAAAGGAGCAGTATGCGTGTCGAAACACACCCAACAATCCGGTTCGTTCATCACAATCGACCAGATGAACCAGCTCTGTGATAGGCTTGGTGAACACTGTGGCCTTCCCTTCGGATATACGAGTCGACCTTCCTAACATGCTCATCTTTTCCGGGAAAACCTCTAATGATAATTCCCAGAGGCCAGTTGTTTCGATGTGCGGTCTTGTCTCTAAGTAAGACCACATCCCCTTCTTTCGTATCCCTTGTTGTTGATGTCCAATTCTGCCTTGATTGAAAGGGGGCAGATACTCGTTTCGCAACGGAGCCAAAATCGTCTTCGCCAGGGCTTGAACTCGCCTCTATTCTGCCAAAAACAGATCTTTCTGGCCCAATTACCGAGTTCCTCCGAGGAAAAGACATAATTGTTGATGTAGCCAAGAACCACTTTACTGTCTGTCTGGTAAGTAACAGTGTCAATTGGAACATCTATGTTCTCCAGCACACACTGGGCTATTTCAACCGCTAACACGGCCGCACATAGTTCTAATCTCGGGATTTTATTCCTACTGGTAGGAGCAACTTTTGCCTTTCCAAAAACAAACCCAACATTAACTTCGTCATCTCCATTGAATGTTCGCAAGTAGACTGCTGCAGCAGTTGCTTTTTTTGACGCGTCAGAATATACGTGAAGATCACGCACTCTGGCCTTGCTTAGATCGATTACCATCGGTCGTTTGATCCGGAGAGTCTATAGAGCTTTCAGACCATCTCTCCATGCTATCCATTCTGTCGTTATGTCCTCTGAAACCGGTTCGTCTAAGTCTACGGTTTCAGAAACTAGCTTCCTAAGTATCAATTTTCCCTGGATTATTACGGGAGAAAGGAATCCCAGTGGATCAAAGATGCAATATACTGTCGACAGTATCCCTCTTCTTGGTCCTTGTTTTTCATCGACTAACAGAACGAACAGGAAGTTGTTTGTGTTCACGTCCCAGTTCAATCCAAGGCTTCGTTGCAGCGGTTTTTCATCTGCGTCAAGATCCAAATCTTTCAGATTATATGCTAAGTCAGTTGACGGGAAACTTCCCATTAACTCAGGACTGTTAGATGCTACTTTGTGAAAACGTATTTCTTTAGGGCGTCCTGCGTGTCTTTCATGACCTTGATAGCCTCTTCCGGTGTCGGACATGAAGTCAAACCGTCGTCTACATAAAAGTCCCTGGTAACGAAGTTTGTCACGTGACTTCCGTACTCTTGTTCTGCTGCGTTGGCTGTTTTTCTGAGTCCTGGTGCGGCTACGGCTGGGGACGGACTGTTCCCGAACACATTTACTCTCAACCTGTACTCAGTCAGATCCTTGTCAAAGTTGTTGTCTTCATGCCAGAAGAAACGAAGATTGTTCCGGTGATCTGCCCGCACTATGGAACATATGCTGTATATCACCAGTTAAAGCAATCATTTCTTTCCGAAACCTGATAAGGACACCCAATAAACTATTAGTCAAGTCGGGTCGATGAGCATTACATCGTTGAGCGATACACCATCATGCTTTGCTGACGAGTCGAAGACGCCTCTGATCTGTTCGGGCTTCTTGGGGCGGTATACTCCGAACAATGGCAAATACCAACGTTCTTCATCTTGAAGTAACGGAAGTGCAATTTCCGCATGGTTGTTACTTAGTATCTTATCCATGAACCCAAGGAAGTGTTCCTTCTTTGTGGGATTTCTGGCTAAGTTGATGTCCAACAATCTTGCCCTTCTAGTTGCTTGTGGCCTGCTATCAGGAAGAGGTTGTTTTGTTGGCTTGAACGGGAGTTGTGCTTCCCAATTCCCATCAGAGTTCCGTGTGAACTCCCGGTCCATGGTCTTCATGAAAACCTTATCTTCATAGGACATAGCGATCTTCTCGTCGTCTTTGGTCTGAATAAATATTTCTGGCTCATATCTTGAGGCCGGGTCATCTTTAATTTCAAAGCCACGTTGAAATCAAATAACAACATAAAAAGTTACTGTGAATTTAGTTTCTGCACATTCGTGGCTTTCAGTAAATCGTTAAATGGATGACGATGATTTATTACAGTCTATGGTTGTTATCGTTTCTTTGCAAATGGTAGGAATTCTGCGCTAGACATCAGATCTTGTGAACATAGTTGCTTTGAACATCTATTCCAAGAAGTTATAACCTGCTCAAAATTCTTTACTTCTTGTTTAAATCACAATATACCGAAGTTACTGTGAATTTAGATTCTGCATATGCGCATTTCGGCAATTTATGTCTCTTAAGTGCAGATCAAATCAAAGCATTTGAAAATCCATATACCAAAATATGTGTAAAATCTGACAAAGAACAAATTAAAAAAAAAAGAACTAAATAGTAAAACCAAAATCAGCTAAGGACAGAGCTATGCGAGAGGGAGATATGCTGCTTAGTTTTGAACAAAATTTTGAAAATTAGATATTGCAAGTTTCCAAATAAAATCGGATTTCGGGTCAGCACCGAAGTACTGGCTTCTGGGTTGGTGAATACCCTCTGGGACTAACAGTCCACCAGCAGAGGTATCGACCCAGTGGTAATAAAAAACAAAATACCGAAGTTATTGTCAATTTAGATTCTGCAAATTCGAATTTCGACAACTTATGTCTCTTCAGTGCAGATCAAATCAAATTATTTGAGAAAACATCACCCGAAATATGTGTAAATGCTGAGGGAATAAATTACAAATAAGAAAGCCGAAATCAGCTACGGACAGAGGGAGATACTCCTTAGGTTTAAACGAAATTTTCTTAAATTTAGACATTGCAAATTTCAAATAAAATCGGTTTGCGGGCCAGCACCAAAGTACTGGCTACTTTGTTGGTGAATACCCTCGGGGACTAAAAGCCCACCAGCAGTGGCATCGGCCCAGTGGTTACAAATTACAAAAAAACGAAGTTACTGTGAATTTGTTTTCAAATCAAGAAATGGTTTTCATAATTTCAAAGATGTAATTAATTTTATAATTGTGTAAAAGAATATTGTGTTATCGTACGTATTGGTGTTATTTTTACTTCAAGATCAGTATTTAATTATGACAACTTATTGCCTTTTTACCAATAGCAGCTGCCATAAAACAACCTCTGTGACTTAACTCATATAACATATGGTTAAAGATGGTTAAAGACAGTCATGCCAAAAAAAGATTATAGAGTGGCCATTAGCCAACTTAATGGACTTCCTCAAAATAAAGACAAAAATGGGCCCATACCTCTTATTCAAGCTTCTGTTATTTAGATGATATTTTATCACTAAACAACCCTCGCTTTGGTGATTTTCTTCATCTTATTTATCCAAAATAGCTTGCAATTAAGGATATTACAGATACTTCAACATCGGCCTCGTTCCTGGATATTCATCTTAAAATTGACTACAGAGGAACACTACAAACTATGCTGCTTGATAAACGCGATGACTTCACTTTTCAAATAGTCAACTTCTCTTTTCTTAGTAGCAACTTTCCAAAAGCACCAGCATATCGAGTTTACATCTCATAACTCATTCACTATTCAAGGGCTTGTGGTCGATACATCGACTTCCTTGATAGAGCTTAATTGCTTACAAATAGACTACTTAGGCAAGGGTATGTAACCAAAAACNTAAAGTCATCACTTCAGATGTTTTACGGTCGACATCACGATCTTGTGGATCGTTATAGGATATCTGTTTCCCGGATTACAACAGATCTTTCCCTTTACAGCTAAAGTCTGTTTTTCCTCTACCGGATTTGACTTTACTACTGGAGTTGACATGTTCAACACGGTGGATGTCTTATAAGAAGCAGGGGGTACACCTGATCTCACCAATGGTTTTTATTGGGTCCATGTTGTTCATCTGTATGTGTGTCTTCATTTTTATGCCCACGCGACGATAAGTTGGGGGCATATTGTTTTACCCTGTCCGTCCGTCCGTCAGTCCGAGGGGTACATGGTGTGTCTGCTTAATTCCTCCTAAAGTTTTTAATGCTAGAAAGTTTCTATTTTGCAGATCATTTGTACATATATTGAAGATGACCATGTGTTAAGGATTTTGATTTTGGTACATTTTTGTTTAAAATATACATTGTTGAACTTATTCATTTTTGATGATTTTTCATAGCGGGTACGTAGTTTGTCCGCGCAACTCCTCCTACAGTTTTGATACTAGAAAGTTTTTATTTTGCAGATCAGTTGTACCTAAATTGAAGATAAGCATGTGGTAAGGATTTTGATTTTGATTTATTTTTGTCAAAAATATACATGAACTTAGTCATTTTTTGGGTGACTTCGTAATAGAGGCCAAAGTTTGTCCGCGCAACTCCTCTTACAGTTTTGATGCTATGAAGTTTTTATTTTTCAGATAATTTGCACTTATATTAAAGATGTGCATGTAGAAAGGAATTTGATTTTGATCCATTTTTGAAAATCACACATTGTTCAACTTAGTCATTTTATTTTTTTTTATGAATTATTACATAGCTATGCGAGAGAGAGATATACTGCTTAGTTTTGAACAAAATTTTGTAAAATTAGATATTGCAAGTTTCCAAATAAAATCGAATTTCGGGTCAGCACCGAAGTACTGGCTTATGGGTTGGTGAATACCCTCTGGGACTAACAGTCCACCAGCAGAGGTATCGACCCAGTGGTAATAAAAAACAAAATACCGAAGTTACTGTCAATTTAGATTCTGCAAATTCGAATTTCGACAACTTATGTCTCTTCAGTGTAGATCAAATCAAATTATTTGGGAAAACATCACCCGAAATATGTGTAAATGCTGAGAGAATAAATTACAAATAAGAAAGCCGAAATCAGCTACGGACAGAGGGAGATACTCCTTAGGTTTAAACGAAATGTTCTTAAATTTAGACATTGCAAATTTCAAATAAAATCGGTTTGTGGACCAGCACCAAAGTACTGGCTACTTTGTTGGTGAATACCCTCGGGGACTAAAAGCCCACCACCAGTGGCATCGGCCCAGTGGTTACAAATTACAAAAAACGAAGTTACTGTGAATTTGTTTTCAAATCAAGAAATGGTTTTCATAATTTCAAAGATGTCATTAATTTTATAATTGTGTAAAAGAATATTGTGTTATCGTACGTATTGGTGTTATTTTTACTTCAAGATCAGTATTTAATTATGGCAACTTATTGCCTTTTTACCAATAGCAGCTGCCATAAAACAACCTCTGTGACTTAACTCATATAACATATGGTTAAAGATGGTTAAAGACAGTCATGCCAAAAAAAGATTGTAGAGTGGCCATTAGCCAACTTAATGGACTTCCTCAAAATAAAGACAAAAATGGGTCCATACATCTTATTCAAGCTTCTGTTATTTAGATGATATTTTATCACTAAACAACCCTCGCTTTGGTGATTTTCTTCATCTTATTTATCCAAAATAGCTTGAAATTAAGGATATTACAGATACTTCAACATCGGCATCGTTCCTGGATATTCATCTTAAAACTTACTACAGAAGAACACTACAAACTATGCTGCTTGATAAACGCGATGACTTCACTTTTCAAATAGTCAACTTCTCTTTTCTTAGTAGCAACTTTCCAAAAGCACCAGCATATCGAGTTTACATCTCATAACTCATTCACTATTCAAGGGCTTGTGGTCGATACATCGACTTCCTTGATAGAGCTTAATTGCTTACAAATAGACTACTTAGGCAAGGGTATGTAACCAAAAACTTAAAGTCATCACTTCAGATGTTTAACGGTCGACATCACGATCTTGTGGATCGTTATAGGATATCTGTTTCCCGGATTACAACAGATCTTTCCCTTTACAGCTAAAGTCTGTTTTTCCTCTACCGGATTTGACTTTACTACTGGAGTTGACATGTTCAACACGGTGGATGTCTTATAAGAAGCAGGGGGTACACCTGATCTCACCAATGGTTTTTATTGGGTCCATGTTGTTCATCTGTATGTGTGTCTTCATTTTTATGCCCACGCGACGATAAGTTGGGG
>MJUU01066127.1:21089-36465 GCA_002080025.1 Modiolus philippinarum | reverse complement strand
CGCAACTCCTCCTACAGTTTTGATGCTAGGAAGTTTTTATTTTGCAGATCAGTTGTACCTAAATTGAAGATAAGCATGTGGTAAGGATTTTGATTTTGATTTATTTTTGTCAAAAATATACATGAACTTAGTCATTTTTTGGGTGACTTCGTAATAGAGGCCAAATTTGTCCGCGCAACTCCTCTTACAGTTTTGATGCTATGAAGTTTTTATTTTTCAGATAATTTGCACTTAAAGATGTGCATGTAGAAAGGAATTTGATTTTGATCCATTTTTGAAAATCACACATTGTTCAACTTAGTCATTTTTTTTTTATGAATTATTACATAGATTGTCCACACAACTCATCCTACAGTTTTGATGGTAGGAACCTATTTATACGATTATTGAAGATATACATGTGGTATGTATTTTGATTTCGGAATTTTTTTTCAAAAAATTTTTTTTTTTATTTATTAAGTAATAGAGGGTACATAGTTCATGTAGGCAACTTCTATAGTTACATGTGTTTTGCGGGGGCATCACATGTGTATTGGAGACACAAATATTACTAATAAATCCTAATTTGATTCAACCTTGCGTGTAGGGCATGTCATCCTCTAGTTCTTTTTTGTCCCGTGCTCATGTGGTGGTGTCCTTGTTTCTGAATGTTTAAGATATTGCCGTTGTCCATGGATTGTTCGTTCTTCTGACTGACGATTCGGTTCTCACTCATTTTTAGAATACAACAAGTATGGAAATGGCAAATCCTTTTCGCAGTTCCAACCAAATTTTAAGTAATCAATATCATAAGTTACCGTGTCAATATCATAAGTTACCGTATTGTAAAAAAAATCAGTAAAGGGATAGCGAAGCAAATCTTTGCCATAATAATCATCATGAATAAATATTTACCATGATCATCTTCCATGCATTTTGAAAATTAATGTCATAATTATCTTTATGCATAAAAAGATTCACCTTCAGCCACGAAATGCCACTTCAAAAAGGTGATTGTTTTATCATTATTAAAGTCGCCAGCAAATAATATTGACTTAACGCCCAATCAGAAAACAGGAAAAATCTATTCATGTAAAAGTATAAGTTACCGGTCGGCTCTATCGTAATTAAACCGGTAAACGAATATCAAAGCACAACTTTGGCATAATAATCATCATGAATAAATCTTAACCATGAGCATCTTCCATACATTTTGATAATTAAAGCCATAATTATCTTTATGCATAAAAGATTCACCTGCAGCCACGAGATGCCACTTCAAACAAGTGATTGTCTCATCACGATAAAAGTCGTCAGTAAATAATATTAAAGTCTGAAAATAGCTACAACTTTGGCCTTCAATCACTTGTCCTTTTAGGACAAAGATTAATTAAAATTATAATTCTTACAAATTACTTACATAATAAATTTGGTAGTTATGTAAAAGTCTTGTGTAACCATATGTGTTGGCGACATTTTGACAAGAATTGGTGAAAATAATTAATATTTTTCACTCTTTTATAGCACCACCTGTCAATTGAAAATAAAAAAATACCCCAATAATTTACACGTTTGCATCGAAAAACAAGTATAGTCTTATTTAAAATGATTCGATATGAAAATTGAACTTGAAATTAAAGAGACAACCGATACATGTATACCTAATTCTCCTTCATACCTGGACCTTTTGTTATTCATTGACGAACATGAAGTTTGAAATCTAGATTATGTGACAAACGTGATGATTATGACTTTCCAATTGTGAACTTTCCCTTTCTTTGTAGCAATATACCTACCTCCCCAGCAGATGGAATGTATATTTCGAAAAACATCGGCAAACGAATACCGAAGCAAGAACGAGGAAAGGGGAAATTCTAAAATCATATAAATCCAAAATCAAGGCAATTCACAGAAACACGAATTGAGACAGTATGACAAAGACTAAACAAATAAACAAAAATGAACAAGAACGCCACAAACCTAAAGCACTAGCAGTGTGAACCCTATAAAAACTGAGGTATCATTAGGTGCTCCGGAAGGGTAAACATGATCTGCTCCACGCGTGGCACCCGTCACACTGCCAGTGAAAAGTCTGGTTTTGTCACAGTCGTATTTATTCAGTCCGGTTACAAACTCTGGATCTACCCAATGATATCTGATCTCATTTTTGAAACAGAAACATTGTATTGGTCTGTCAAATCGTGGTGACGACCGTAAAACTTCTATAATGATGACAATTGCAACAGTGACTGAACATACCGTTGATGTAAAGTTTTTGAGACAGTAATTTTGCTCTGTTGGCAAAATATATGTACAAACTAAAGACACGACAATGGCGAATGAGTTGTGAAATGTACACGCCATATGCCGGAGAAGTGGGAATATTACTGCCCCAAAACGGGAAGTTCACTGTTGGAAAGTCGAAATCATCACGCTTGTCGAAAAGTTTTTTTTTCAGACGTCCAGAGTTGTTAATGTAGAGGTATAGGTCCAGGTATGATGCTGATGATGGTGTCTCAGTGTGGTCTCTTTAATTTCGAGTTCATTTGGGTATATAAGATGAAGGTTAACCTTAAATTGAGGATTGTTCATTGAAAGAACATTATCGATATAACGGAAACTGAAATTAAAGGATTTGGCTAGCTTATTGTCTTTTTTCTGAACTAGCCCTTGTATGAACCTGGCTTCATACGAATAAAGAAATAAATCTGCTAAAAGTTGCGCACAATTAGTCCCCATAGGTATCCCTATTGTCTGCTGGAAAACTTGTTCTCCAAATTCTACAAATATTTTATCAATCAAGAATTCCAGCATTGCAATGACATAGTCCTCTGTATACTTTTTGTGTGAATCAGTGTGATGTTTAACAAAGTAGTCCCATCTTTACCTATCACTAAATATGAATATCTTCTTTCACCCTTTTTAGTACAGAAAGACTGATGTATTAAAACCCTGAGTACTGACTTTAGCTTATCGTGTGGAAGAGTAGTATAGAGAGTAGAAAAATCAAATGTTTTGATACTGTTGCAGTGGTTGAGTTCAGTTGAAGTTTTTGAGAATCCAAATCTGATTCACGCCACTTGTTGAATATACTTTATCACTGTATATCTTGAAGCCATCTTTGACTACTGTAAGTAATGAAGTGAGGAGCTTAGAAAGGGGTTTTGTTGTGCTTTTGGCAGACCCAGCAATGTATCTCTGTTTGTAAGGGCATTTATGTAATTTAGGTAATTAATTCGTAACTGTAGAGCGTTAAGTACATACAGTGACTTTCTAGAAAGAGCAAAAGCACTGTCACAAAAACTGCTGAGTCAGGAATATGTTCAGCCGTTGTGACTTTCGTCCCTTCAGAAATTCTATGGCCGTCACCAAGACATCATTGATAAATATGAAATGTCAGTGTCACAAATGAAGACTGACATTTTCAGCTCGATTCACGTCTTCCCGGATTTGACATTACCGGTTTTGACTTTACCCTAGATTGACCCACTGACAGTGTGACTTGTGCTATATACAGAGCATGACATGCTTACCTTTCCGGAGCACCTGATGTCACTCTGTTTTTTGAGAATTCACACTGTCAGGGCTATAGTTTTTTGAGTTGTATATGTAGTGTTCGTGTGTTTTTGTGGGCGTAGTGTCTTTGGTCTTCCGTCTTCTGGTGTTCTTGCTTTTGCCTTGTCTCTGGACTTTAATTTATGTTATCTTGTGATTTATTCCTTCGGTATTCTACTGCCGTTGTTTTGCCAACTTTAGAATACAAAAATACAAAATAGAAATGAACATTTTATAATGCCTTTTGATATCTGCTTTTTCGATTTAGGAAAGATTTTTTTTATATATTTGATAAATAATTTAAAGATATTTATAAATGAGTTATAAATATTATAAAACAAATCCCTTTCAAAGTGCCAACCAAATTTTAAGTAATCAATATCATAAGTTACCGGGTCGGCTCTATTGTAATTCAATCGGTAAACGAATATCGAAGCACAACTATGCTATAATAATCTTCATGAATAAATCTTTACCATGATCATCTGCCTTGCATTTTGAAAATTAAAGCCATAATTATCTTTATGCAAAAAAGGAACGGCAAGTGATTGTCTAATCATCATTATAAAGTCGCCAGCAAATAATATTAAAGTCTGAAATTTACTTCAGCTTCTGTCATTAAATCATTTGTCCTTTTACTGCAAAGACTAATTAAATTATTAATTCTGAAAAATTACTTACATAATAAATTTATGTAAAAGTCTTGTGTAACCATATGTGTTGGCGACAAGTTAACAAGAATTGGTGAAAATTCTTTTATAGCACCAAGTTGCACGTGAATAATTTACACGTTTACATCGAAAAACTCGTTATAGTCTTACATAAAACATATAGAATCGATATAATAATTTTGCCCCCTTTAAGAATACAACAATATTGAAAAGACATGAATATTTTCTAATACCTTTTGATATTTCTGATTTGTCGTAATTGGCATATTCATCAGTATGTTAGTCCTTGAAATCTCGAACAATTATTTTCCCGAAATGTTACATGAGATTATCTATTTCCATATGCAATAAAAAAATGTTCTTCAAAACAAAATTAAATTATTTTCATGACAAATAGGATTAAAATATTTATTTTCACTGGCATCAAGATAAAATCATTTATTTACAAAATCGTTGGTCCTCCGTCTGTCACGATTTTTTGGTCAAAGTATTCACAGAAGTGTAACAATACATCATATTTTGTCTGAAGCTTTATTAAGATAAGTTTTATTGGGCAAATGAAAATTATCAAACAGAATTGTCGATAAAAACAAAGCAGGTGGAAACCACCACAAAATTGTAGACTGCAATGGTTCTGTCTTGATTTTTCCTGTTCTTAACTTTCTACCACTACCTGTCTTTCGAGACCTCGATCCTGAGGTATGACCCTCTATGGCTAAAGATTTTGTTATTGTTTTGTGATAGGAGTTTAAACGTTTTGGTGATTTCATATATGGTAAGAATGTTATTATGCAAGGTTGTTATGTGTATGCCATTTTGAGGTATGTGTTATTGGACCTTCTTGAACACGTTTACTTATAACCCAGTAAGGATAAGAAGTTTTATAAGATTAATCAGCTCGCATTTAGGCTACTTAAACAAGGGTATGTTACCCATAACATGTTTTTTTGAATGAGTGTGTGTCTTCATTTTTCTTTTCTATGTCGTACTCATCGTATGTCTTTATCTAACTGAAAACTAAAAATACCATGGGCATTTAAACTTCTTATTTATGGTATTTATATGCCTATTAGGATATTCCAAACACTCTCCTGCGCTATATCTTTATATGATTATTTCAAATCACTATTATAAAAAAACTCGAACGTCTAGCTGAAATATCATGGCTGAGGTTTTGGCAAGTTTATGTACTGAATTACCGTTCCTATAAATAGGAATTAATTTTTTTATCAGTTGTAATTTTTTTAGTCTGGACATACCTCACAAACATCTACAAATAGATTCTCTCCTTAATCAGTATTCAGTGAAGATCAAATCAAAATATTCGGAAATTCATATACTGAAATACCTGTGAAATTTGAAAGAGAACTAGCTACCAAAAAAATCAAAATCAGCTAAGGACAGAAGTGTGTAAGAGGGAGATACTGCATAGTTTGAAACGAACAAAATTTTGATATTGCAAGTTTAAAATAAAATCGGTTTTCGGACAAGCACCTAAATACTGGCTACTGGGTTGGTGAATACCATCAGAGACTAACAGCCCAGCAGCAGCAGAGGCATTGGCCCATTGCTAATAAATAACAAAAAACTGAAATTGCATTTAATTTTATTTTCTGCATGTGCGCATTTCTACAATTCATGTCACTTCAGTGCAGATCAAATCAAAACGTCTAAAAGATCATAAACCGAAATATGTGAAAAAGATAAATTTGCAATAGGATCTAAATGGAAAGCCAAAACTACGTAAGGACATAGCTGTACATGAGGAGAATACTCCCTAGGTTTAAACAAGATTTTCTGTAGCTTAGATATTGCAAACTTTTATGCAACTTCAGTATTTTTGTATTTAAAAATTAGATACATACTAATTTTCTTACATTCTGACATGAAGGTCATTTCTAGTCATACAATTTTGAGATATTCGCTATTTTAAAAATAAGGACTAATTAAAATTTATAATTTTGTATAAACATTACTTATGGATTCTGGCTTTCCATATGATTTTGATTCTTATGCCTCTGATGAGAGGTTAGTCCTTGAAATACGTGTACAGTGTAACGAAATTAAGTATTTATTATGTAACTTGGTTATTATTGTATTTTGAAACCATTAGGCCGAAACCACTGCTGGTGGTCTTAATGTCCCGGGGGGTATTCACCACCCCAATAGTCAGACTTGTCTGACTTCAAAAAATTACCATGTTTTATGTAAATTTACTGTTTTTATCAAAATTCTAACCCTTAATACTGAGGCTTAATTCCGTGTATTGCACTCGGTAGATGTCTTTGGTACTGGATTTGGTCTCTTATTTCGATATTTTTTGGTAATGAGTACCTCTTTGTGACTACTTTCAACATTCCATATGACTTGATTCTAATGCTGCTGATGAAAGGTTAATCCTTGAAACAGGGTTACAGCATAACGAAATAAGCTGTTTATTATGCAACTTGAGGGTATTTTGTGTTACAAACATTTTGTAACTTGGCCAAAGAGCATTGTGTGTTCTTATGTGTTGGAGACATGGTAACATTCAAGAGTCACTGAAAATATCAAAATTTCAATGAAAACTATCAAAGAAAAACATGAGTGACAATTTCTGCGATTATATTCCAAAATTACTTATATTAAAGCTGAAACTTTGTGAATTGAATTAACTCCCTTAGCTCATTTTAAGACTAGAAAAAGCTATGCGCAAACCTCGTTTTTGATTATAGAAATTGATGGATTGAATAAAAAATATTTGTTCAGATAAGAATTTAGTGAGAAAGTGATCAAAAGAATTCGGTGTTAACATCAAAGTATTGCACAAGGAAGGTCTTAAATCATGGACCAGAAAAAAGCATACATATAAAACAGCATACATATAAAACCTATCATCATAATGACCACAAATGAAATAACTCTCACCTTTACGTAAATGAGAACTGAACCGTCAATCTAAAACAAATAATCCAAGGACAATGGCAACATCGGAAAAAAAAACAAAGAAAAAGCACATAACATGATTTCTGCCCAGAAAATAAAAATGAAAACACACACACTTTCAAAAATGAACAACTCGGACACAATAAAAACGTGTGATATCAGGTGCACTGGTAGAATAAGCATCTCCTGCTTCTTATAAGACACCCACCGTGTTGAACATGTCAACTCCGGTAGGGAAAACAATTAAGTTTTAAAACGGTAGGATCTGTTGTTATCTGGGAAACAGATATCCCAAAGCAGTCCACAAACTTCCGGAGTGATGAAATCAAGCTTCTGGTAACATACCTTTGTTTCAATAGCCCATTTGTGAGCAACCGGCTTTATCAAGGAAGTCACTGTACCGTCCACAGGCTATTGATAAGCGAATGAGCTATGAGATGTAAACTCCATATGCCGACGCTGTTGCAACACTTTTATTGTTATTCTTCATCTTGAAGTCACCAGGAGGCTTTACTCATACCTCACAGTAAGTTCAAGACGGCCCCTAGCACCGGTTTGAGCGGAAATCATTGCTACAAGTACAAGCCGTATAAAACTCCACAAGAAGTTAAGGTGTTATCAGAACTCCTTGAAGGGTTTTAATACATTCGTTTCCGTTTTATATTTCTGGATTCTTAAAGTAGGTAAAATGATTACATTTGATCCTCTGTCTTTGTATATATCTAACTCAATGCTGTGGAAGAAGTATAGTTTGGGATAAGTACCAAATACCAAAGTTACTGTAAAGTTGGTTTCTGCATATTGCCATTTCGACAGTTAACCGGTATGTCTCTTCAGTGCAGATAAAATCAAAACATTTGGAAAACAATTTACCTAAAGATGTGTAAAAGCTTACAAAAAATAAATAACCGGATCTAAATATAAAGCCAAAATCATTTAAGGACAGAGTTCTTAATATATTTCTTTGACAGCAAATAGAGCGATTAGTATTAACATTTTCAGTAATTTTTGTAACCATGTTTGACCACACATACGATCACACATTACACTTTAACATAATTACAAAATTTATTATGAGTGTAATTTCAATGCAAAATTATTCAAATTGATTTGTCTTTCACTTAAAAGGATCAGTGCATGTAGGCCAAAATTTTAGTAATTTCAAGGCTTCTGAACTCTGTGAATAGTCTCGCCAACTATAATCATTTTTGTGACGTGGCATTTCTTTTTCAATGGGTGCCGGTGAAACTCAATTATTATGGCCAAATATTTGACGTAATGCATGAAGATGATGTTGACAAAATGATGACAATAATGCATTAAGATAATTATGGCAAAGGTTTTGTATTATTCGACAAAAGTTGTGCCAAAATATATTAAGATGCTTATGGTTAAGATGATTTATTCATTAAAATTATAATACTATAGTTTGGGTTCAATAATCTTTCGCCGATGTAATTACTTAAGATTCTGACCGGTCCTTTATTGTCTTGGTAATTTATAAATTGGACTCCAGAATATCTTAAATAGACTTATTTATTTATATTTCCATTTTATATTTTGGGATTTTTAATGTGGTCTAATGCAGATTTAAACCACAAACTCTTTTTAATAACTAACTTTAACGATATGAAAAATTTGTAATTTTGGATAACAATTCCATTTTTTTTAATGCAACGCCCAATTTCATTGGCTAACGTCATGAAAAACAAAAAGTTATTTTTCTGATAAACACTTCTTGCCCATGAATGCACTCTGGTGTAAAAGGGTGCAGTATATGGTGACGTCAAATCCAGTGACAATATTGTTCAAAGTGCGAAGAATTGGAATTATAAGCAATAAAACAAGCCCTTTCACTCACAAACTTTACAAAAAGTCCTTCGTGAACAGCTATATCCTCTAGCAGTCTTACCCATTGCCACAGCATACAAACTTTTGATTCTTTATACTACCCTGCCACACAATAAATTGAAAATAATTTCTGATTTGATGCATCAATGTTTCTGCACTTAAAACGGAGAACGCAGATACACTTACTTAGTAGTAGGGAAAGACAAAACATACTTTGTAAAGAACCACGCTGAGTCAAGCAAGAAGTACACGGAGAATGACGTAATCAAGATGTTGGAATTTTTAATAGATGATATTTTTGTCGAATTTGAAGGTCGCGTTTTTCAACAGACAATCGGGATTCCCATGGGAACTAACTGCGCGCCGCTTTTAGCTGATCTCTTTCTCTTCTCGTATGAGGCCAAGTTTTTACAAGGGCTAANTCAGAAAAAAACATAGACGATGTACTTTCTCTTAATAATCCAAAATTCAAGGAATATTTACACCAGATCTATCCCAATGAGCTTGAAATTAAAGAGACTACTGACACACCTACTTCAGACTTAGATCTGTTTATATACATTGATGAAGATGGACGTTTGAAATCTAAGCTATATGACAAACTTGATGATTTCAACTTCCCAATTCTAAATTTTTCCTTTCTGGGCAGCAATATACCTACCTCTCCAGCCTATATAGTGTACATTTCACAGTTGATTCGTTACTGTCGCGCATGTAGTTTATCCAGTGATTTTTTTTAATAGAGCAAAAACACTGTCCCAAAAGTTGCTTAGTCAGGGATTTGTTCAGCCTTTGTTGCTTTCATCCCTCAAGAAATTTTATGGCCGTCACCATGATATTATTGACAGATATGACGTGTCTGTGTACAAAATGAAAACGTACATTTTCAGCTAGATTTCACGTCTTCACGGATTTGACATAACCGGTTTTGACTCAACCCTGGATTGACTGATAGTGTGAGGAGTGCCGCTAGCGGAGCAGAACATGCTTACTCTTCCGGGACACCTGATGTCACTCCCGGTTTTCATGGGAGTTCACACTATGAGTGCCTTAGTTTTTGGTGTCGTATTTTTATTTCCATGCATTGTACCTGTCTCACATCCTTGTTTTGTCTTTGATTTTCTCTGTTGCCTCCAAAATTACTTTTATTCCTAAGACAATTTTTGGAGTAAGTAATCGTTGAAAGTATCATTTATAGTTTCTTGGAAAGCTACTTTTGGTAGAGGTCGATGATTTATCATGAGAAAATATAGATGTTACACAATATACATTTACTAAATTATCATATTTATAACGTTTGTGATTTTGATGCAAAAGTATTTATCTCAAAAGCTGCTGGTTTAAAGATATGTTACCGTCCCTGAAGAATTTTTTGATCGTCAGAATGAAATCATTGGTAGATGTCAAAAATGAGAAAAAAATGGCATTTTCAACTAGATTCAACGTTTTCAACGACTGACATTATTGGTTTTGACTTTACCCAGGATTTATTCTCTGGCGATGTGTTTTGGTGTGTGCAGGATAAAAAACTCCGAAATTTGTGATGAAAAAAATTAATATCTTAAATATGCACAAACTTTACAAATACAAGACATTTGTTTTTAATAAACAAATAAATTCGGTGCTGGCCCGAAAACCGATTTCATTTAAAAACTTTCAATATCTAAATTGAAGAAAATTTGGTTAAAATCTAAGGAGTATCTCCCTCTTGCATAGCTCTGTGCTGAGCTGATTTTGGCTTTCCCTTTTAGATCCGATTGGTAATTTGTTCTATATCACAAATTACAAATTACACTTTTTAAGCACATTTTGATTTATGGATTTCCAAATGTTTTTATTTGACTGCACTGATGAGGCATAAGTTGCCGAAATGTGCATATCCAGAAACTCCATCCATTCACAGTAACTTCGGTATTTTTTTTATTTAACAGGAAGACAAAATAAACTAACCCTAACCCTAACCCTTTTAAAATCACTATTAAAAATTTTTATTATTTTAAAAAGTAACGGCAATGTGCACCTGATGTCACTCCATGTTTTTATGAGAGTTCAGGGTATAAGTGCTGTAAGACTTGATTTTACATAAAAAAAGTTTCGACAAAAACCGCATCCGAATTACAAGTCTTCATCAACATCTCGAGTATTTTTTAACAGTAAAAGGATTTTTACGATATATGAAATTTTCGGAAATTCGGACCTTCAGCCTACCGTACCATCCGACTATCGGACCTTTGAACTTAAGGGCCGTCACTGACAATGTAACCAGTAAAATAATATCAATTTTGAGATAAAATCAACTCGTCCGGAAGAACTGACGCTAGTAATGATGTTATATATGATAATTTTGTTGATGCTATTAAAATGAGATGGAGAATGAGTTTAACAGAAAAAACCGTGGAAATAAGTGAGGAACTTTACATACAACCGTCAAATTGACGTCTGATCAATATAAAATGGTTTTTGAAATGCGTAGGAGTCTACTAGAAGTAATTCAGGATGATAATTCTACTACATGTGATAATATAGTTCTAGATTAAAGGAAAAAATCATTTTATGCGTTATTTGATAAAATAACAATGAAGGGATATGGAGTAAGTGAAAATGACACAAAGTCCATACAAATACCTGGAAGAACCAAACAATCAAACAACGCTTTTATTGTTTTTCTTCATCTTGAAGTCAACATAAGGCCTTCAATAATGAGCTTTACTCATACCTCATGGTAAGTTAAAGACGGCCCATAGCACCGGTTTGAGCGGAATTCATTGCTAGATGTCGAGCAACGAATAAATCTAATGTGTCTATTGAAAGAGTGGACTCCGTTAAAGATTCCGCGTGCCAGAGATGTGCACTCTATATCTTTACAGTTGTGGTGTACTTGTTCTTTAGAAAATTTCTGATATGGATGCACCATCCTACTTTCAAATTCTGGCATTTTAATTTTATAATTTCACATTTTTTGGTCTGACCATCTGATAATTTTGCCCACATTTCATAATTTTATTGTGCCAAGTTTTCGAACTTTTGAATAGATGAGTGCCCTGTGGTTGTTGAAATGTTATGTTTGTCTTCTATAAGTCTTTTTGTCGGGCAACGGATGACAGCAGTTGTAAGAATACTTTTGCCAGTTAATTTTATGTTTGTTGAAGAGTCATAACAAGTGATTAAACCGGTACTAGGGGGCGTCATGAACTTACTACGAGTTATGAGCAAAGTTCACTTTTTAAGGCCTCATGCTATTTTCAAGATGAAGAACAACAATAAAAGCGTTGTTTCATTGCTTGTTTGGCCATAAATATCTAGAGACTTTGTCTCATTCGCATTTACTCCATATCCCTTCATTGCTTGATAATAAAAAATATATTTTTACATAAATAAGGAAAATATGGAAATTTCATGTGATTAAATTATCAAAGTGTAAAATAAATGAAAAATTAGAAGACAGTCGGTATTTAGAATTTCTCTGTAATGATGATGTTGTTTCTATTTAACATAAGATTATGTAAT
The DNA here is from genome assembly GCA_002080025.1 of Modiolus philippinarum. Classification (NCBI taxonomy): domain Eukaryota; kingdom Metazoa; phylum Mollusca; class Bivalvia; order Mytilida; family Modiolidae; genus Modiolus; species Modiolus philippinarum. The sequence goes on along the minus strand of MJUU01066127.1, from coordinate 23,977 downwards.
ATATTTTTTTGCTGTAGAATCATTCCTTCCTTATGGATAAAAGGAATCAAAGCACCAATTCCAAAACGTTCATTTTCAATATCTGTTATCATAAGGGAATAACTCTTGCACCGTCCTCATATAAAGTTTCTCGTGGTATTATCAACGACCGTCTCAGTAACTGGGCAGACAAAAGGGGGTCTGATATGTAAATCACAAAAAGGTATTCGGAAAATCATATTAAGTACTGTTGAAATATGGGAGAGAAGCGTACAATTATTGAGCAGCGAATTTTATAAGAAACTAGTGTATAAATATGGAAAAATCAAAGCTTGATAAAAAAAAAGTGTTTCATGTGACAACGTGTAGAGTAAAAATTTGGCAATTTAGAATGTCAAATAAATGAAGAGATTAGGGTTTAGATTTTTACTGTAATGTAATTTACGCTAATGGGGTACTTATAAAATTACCGAGCAGAGTTGTCAAGAGCCGAAGTCATTGTGACAAAAAGACAAACATGTGGAATCAGAAAAATGATGGAATACCGTAATTTTGAGAATGATAAAAAGGAATGATGCATTGATTTAATGTTTCAAGTAATGGTAAAAAGCTGCATTTAGACCGGACTTTTGTGTTGAAAATATTTTTAATTGTTTTAATAAAAAAAAATATCGTAGTGCACCATGTAAATTCAGTATTGCATGATTAGAATAGAGACATGTTGATACGCAAGGGTAGTTGTATGATTATTATTAATAAAAAAATGAACAGAATTGTCGAGACAGAATATGTACTATTTGTGAAAATCAAAATAATGATATTGAAGATGAGAAGCATATTATCATTAGGGAGAGCACATTATATGATGATTCAGGTGTTTGTGATGTGTGTCCAGACTTTATAGATTTACAGTTGATAAAAATTAAATCTCGGGGTGTCTTGGTTTCTGACATTGAGCAATATGCTATAAAAATATGCATAATAAATTGGGTCATGGATATGTAAACATAGATACAGAATTACGCTGAGTCAAATTTGTGTTTTTAACCGGGTTTTCCGCCGGAAAAATCCGGTTATTAAAATGGTGAAAATGGCGGGCGGGCGGCTGCCAAATTGGTACATCATTGGTCCGGAGCAAATCTCCTGGGAATGCTGGGTAATGGCGACAACATGACATAGGAAAACTACTCCTAGTTTTTGTACGAATTGTGACATCTGTGTGTGTTTAACATTATTTTTAGCAGCATGAGAATATAGAAAAATGATGTGCTGTCTCATATAGCTAAAATTATAATATTGTGTCAATATTAATGTACAAGTTTTATTCTTTTGTATCACACCGTAACAAGAATCAGATCACAAACAAACAAGATGGACGATAATACCGAGAGTAAAAATGACAACTCATCGTCTCCCAAAGAGCCTTTACGTCGCAGAAGCTCTTCCAGAAAAAGACAATTGTCCACAGCATCAGAAGATCTGATGAAACCTCCCCCCACTCGTGTCAGGTCCATGTCAGCAACTCGCCAGTCAAGTCAGTTGGGGGATCAGTCGAGTACTCCCGCATCTAATCCAATTACTTTCAAAACAAAAGGAGAATCCTTCAACATGTCAAAACTTGTTCAATCTACCATATTAAAACCTGATGTATTTCAAAATATAGTTCAGTCAATTGTACAAGAAATTAAGCCACAACTTATCAGCGAGTTGAAATCGGCTTTTAAATCTGCAGTCACCGAAGCCGTGGATGATGTTATAGATCCACTCCGTTCAACTATCGCCCAACAGCAAAATGAGATAAAAACTCTTAAAAACGAAAACATAAGCTTGAGAGAGCATATTGATAAAAGCATTGCTAATACTGAAGCTAACTATGAAAAGTTCAGAAATATATCCAATGCACACGCCAAATATATGCTTGACAACCAATCTATTAAGCAGGACAATATTAGAATTACTGCCGAAAATCAAAGTCTCAGAGATGAAGTTTCCAACTTAAAATGTAGTATTGAAGAACTTGAACAGTATGGCCGTCGTACCTCATTAAGGTTCCACAGCGTTCCTCTAACACCAACAGATTTTCAGAAAACAGACGAAATAATAGTGAGCATAGTAAACAACAAAATAAAACTTGATCCGCCTATATGCATAGACGATATTAACCGATCTCATATAATCGGACAAATCAATGCAGGAAAAGCCCAAATTATTTGCCGTTTCCGTAATTGGAAGCTGAAAAATCGCGTATACATGTCTAAGAAAGGCCTAAAAAATGACCCATCTAAAATTTTTGTGACAGAAGATTTGACGAAATTTCGACAGACAATAATAAAAGAGCTTTCCGGTATGAAAAAACAACGCTCCTTACATTCTTTTTGGACGAACGATGGTAGGATTTTTGTGAAGAAAGAAGCCTCATCGAGCAAAACCTTGATTCGGACAACCGACGACATACATGAACTTCTCAACTGATATCAAGCTTTGATTAAATACACTGCTTCATTACCACTGGGTTACTTTTTTTCCTTTTATAGATGACATCATTTCACATTCTATTTTTTACATTGTGTTCTATGTATAATTTTCAATCATGTTTCAATTTAACATGAGAATTATGATCTGTTTTCCTACTTACCAGTATCTAGAAGTCCACTTTATTATTGGATCCTACATGGATATTTTATAGATAGGTCCAATTTCGGTGCATAATCATCCTCTGAAGTAAATTTTTGAGAACCACAAACTTGTTATCTATAAATCGATGAGAATCACAATAATTTTGGTACTTAACTTTAAACAAATCTTCTAACACACGTGTTCATGTTATTGTTTACATTGTATATATCACGTGCTACATACGATTGGAACGACCAATAAAATCCTACGCGGTCTACTCGATTTTCTTTTTT
>MJUU01066123.1:0-20106 GCA_002080025.1 Modiolus philippinarum | reverse complement strand
AAATGGGCATTCTATGATTTCACACATAGCGTCACGCTAGTTAGAAGTTTACAATGGCAAGGGTCATATTACAGCCTTCAGTGGTCAATTAGTAGATCTTGGATAAATTGTATCAAACTTTTTTTATACGGCCGCAAAAATTTTGCGGTCGTATTATGGTATGACGCTGGCGTCGGCGTCTGTGGACAGCATAACTTTAGTTCTAGTGAACGGATTGTTATCAAATTTTAGTATGATGTTTGTTGGCACAAGCTTAAGCCCGGGTTTTAATTTCGCATTCCCTGCCCAACCCGTTTTTGAAAAAGAGGCAAAAAAGGGGCCAAAAAGGGGTAAAATTAGGTATTTTCGTGTCTGTGGACAGCATAACTTTGGTTCTAGTGGATGGATTGTTTTCAAATCTTAGTATGATGTTTCTTGGAACATTCTTGAGAAACATTTTTTTCCTTTAGGTTTTTGCCCCACCCATTTCAGAATTAGGGGCCAAAAAAGGGTTAAATAAGGTGTTTTCACATATTTGACTGTAGAATCTTTATTATTTATTGGATTTTGATGGGGTTTGTTTCAGTGTGCTCCTGAGGAAATTTCCAATCTGGAGTATGCCAACGGATTTCACGTAGCATGTACCACTCACGAGATAAATGGGGCTCAACAGGGGCAAATCTCAAAAAAAAAATAATTTTTTTTATTTTAAGTCCGATTTTGATGCAGTTTTTTTCAATGGATTCCTTGCGAAAAATAAATATGCACTCAGCTATTAGGTTTTTGGTAACTTGTTTCCTTTCCCAGCTATGAGGGGCCAAACGGGGCCAAAATTGCGAATTTGCAGATAATGTAGAATTTTTATTTTTCATCGGATTTCAATGAGATTTTTTTCTTTGGATTCCTCTTGATATAAGCTTTCAGTAGTATGTCAACGGATTTTTTGTAGCTCTTACTGTTTCGGAGCTACAAGGGGTCAAAGGGGCCAAAATTGCAATTTTTCTAAATGTGTCATATCTTTATTTTTCATCAGATTTCGATGGATTTTTTCTTTGAATTTCTATGGATGTAAAGTTTTAGTTGATAGTACATATTTTGCATAGCTCTTACGGTTTTTTATCAGTAAGTAATCAAAAGGGTTTTTACCCTATTTTGTTTCTAGCTAATAACTGTGTCTAGCTTCTTTTTGTGTCCATCTAATTATTGTGTCAAGCTCTTTACTGTGTCCACATTCACTTTAAACTACCTTTGTTGAAATTTCAGTGGTCGACATGCTGCGGTCGTATCATGCTGCGCTCGGCGTAGCCCTTTATTTATATTTGTTGTCCTGTTAATTTATTTGTAATATAATGTGATGGAAAATGTTCCATAATTCGCGTTCTGATCGCATAATTCCACCAATTTATTGGCATGAACAGTTCTCCGAGAGCCCGGATCTGTAGCCCGGAGCCCAGCGAGTGGAGTCTTGAGCCCTAGGTGCTGGAGCCTGGAGCCCTATTATTTGAGCCCAGAGCCCTTCACTCTCACTTAAATGGAAAGGCTTTCTAATTTCACCGTCTTAAAAGTGTCTTTTTGTGGCATCATATTAAAAATTGTCCTTTGAAATACACAGTAATATATGGATAAAGTGAAGAATATGAACACAATACTAGTACTACCAGTATTTTAGAATCTTCACTTTATCCATAATATATATGATATCCCTATAAAGTCCCGTTCATGGACGAATCTGCTGGTGGATGAAAAGCTGTCACAGAAACACTCGCGCCATCTGTTGTCATAATTCAATCATACGTGTTTTTTCAGCCACGTTTATTTTAAGCACATAAAAACAAAAATTGCATGAAAATACAAAGACAAAAGTTAAATATAAACGAAAGAATGTTGCACAATGAATACTTACTTTGAACACTTCTCTTTCAAATTATAAAACATGAAATTTTTCGAAATTAACACGTAGGTATAATGTTGTGAAAGAAGATTTTAGAACTTAATGAACAAAGCATAGAAATGGGAACATTTAAAGAAAGAACATAAAATATAACAAATTGAGTTTTTAGAAACAATAATATAAAATATAAAAACTGCAGAAGTACGGATGAAATAGGAACATTGAAAGAAAGAATATAAAATATGATAAAATGATATTATAGAATCTACAATATAGAATACAGAAAATGCAGAACTATGGATAAGGAAAGTGAAAACAATAAAAAGAAAAGATAAAATTTACAGCATAGAATTTCTCTGGTGGCGGAAATACCCCTCCATACATTACACCTCATCCAATCAGTCTTACAATGAAAATTCCAGTATATGAAAATCTCTTTGAAGATATATGCATTAGTCTCAGGAAGTCACTGGGGATAAACATATAAAGTTGATATGGTAATATAAGTCAAAGGAATACTTAAAGTAAAACTAACTGGAGATTTTGATTAATAAAGTGACAGAGAACTAAGTAATTTACGGATGTGTGACAGCGCACGAGGGAATTGTACAGTTTTCAGTCACAAGATGAATATCAGATTAGTTATACTTTTAATTGTATAGATTTTTTTCAGATTCATGAAGGAATGAATATTTTTTTTGCAATCAGCACAGATGTTTGCTTAATGATGACACTAATTGTTAGGTCACTTGTTTGAGTGAAAGATCAGTATTTATTTTCACTCATTGAAATGTCTGTATTTATACCCCCGCTCCGAAGGAGAGGGGGGTATACTGTTTTACCCTTGTCTGTCTGTCCGTCTGTCCGTCTGGAACATCTTTCGTCAAGGATTTCTCAGCTTGTGTATGTAGTAATGATTTGATATTTTGTCTGAAGCTGAAGTATGACGAGTTATACAGTGTCTCCCCTTTTCGAGTCTGTCACTCATCTACTTTCTGTTTGACGAAAACTTTGATTTTTCCCATAATAGCCATATATTGAAAATTTTCGTCAAGGATTTCTCAGCTTGTGTATGTAGTAATGATTTGATATTTGGTCTGAAGCTTATATATGATGAGTTGTACCGTGTCTCCCCTTTACAAAGCCGTCACTCATCTAGTTCCTGTTTGAAGATAACTTTGATTTATCCCATTATAGCCATATATTGAAAATTTCGTCGAGGATTTCTCCGCTTGTGTATGTAGTAATGATTTGATATTTGGTCTGAAGCTTAAGTATGATGAGTTGTACCGTGTCTCCCCTTTTCAAGTCTGTCACTCATCTTCTTCCTGTTCATTCATAGAAAAGAGCAGATGATAGTCACTGACCCTGATTTTAATGTTTTAAACCTCTTTAATGGTGACATGTAACTTAATATTTTTGCAATTAATGGTAATGCTTGATGATAATGTTGATGTTTTCATCAAATATTTAAATGAGATTTCAGTTAATGAAGCTTGGAAAATTAAATTGTTTCTGTACAGATTTATAGTTGATCTATTATGACCTTGGTCATTTTTCAAACCTATTTATCAATCAGTAAGTTATAAGAAATGATTCTACCTATTTCAAAACCAGCTTCAACATTTTCCTAGCTGATCATGCTGGTGTAATTCTACAGCAATTCATTTATGACCATTTTAATTTCCACACATACTAACGGACAAATCTTAGGTAAACTCACTCACTAGTAGTTGCAGATTTAAATGGCCTGAAAAGTAATTTGATAAAAGCTGTTTTGAAATCCATATAGGCAATTTACAAAACTAATTGAGGAAGAGGATTTGAAGAATGGTCAAGGTCATAGTGGATGCACTGTAACTGTGATTTGTTGGTTTTTGTGTTGCTGTGTTCTGCTAAAAGGCCTTACAGAATGTAGCCAATAAAAAGCTTTGCGAACAAGTCAAATGTGCCATATACATGACTTTTTTACTTACTGAATTCTGTTCCATTCCGGAAAATATTCGATATTACACAGGGGTCAACAAAGGTCAGCTGGCGTCAATTACAATGTAAGTCTGCCAGCCATAATGAGCAGAGGGAATAAATTGTAGCATGTACGCAGCTTTAATCTTTAAGGGCTTGTTACTTAGAAAAGGTGAGGTGAATCAACTGTTTTATTGATGGGTTATATTTCCAACCAACTTACTTTACCCAGAAGAAAGAGATATGAATTTCCCCTGTTTAGCCCAGCTAAGATCCGCAACCAGTTTTCAATCAGTTCAGGGTAAAAATGGCGCCGGCAAAAGTAAGAATAAGGTGTATACATTTCCATTCCGTCTCGACAGATTTTATGGATTATATACATATCCAATGTAAAGATTTTACATGTGGTCAACATTGCACATCACTCATCCAAACAAATTTGCAGTTATGATTTTGGGTGTTCTAAATGGCATGGTCTGAAAACATTGAAACAATATTCAAATTTTTTGTAAAAACTTTTTATTTGAATATACTGCATAGAGCTTTATATTCATTGTAGGATATTTTCGCAGTTTTCAGTTCTGGACTTATTCACAAGTTTTTATATTCACCAAATATTTGATTAAAGTCATTTTGTTCATTTATATTCAGGTTTACACTGAAATATTTGCGGGTATCATTTTTTGCGCTGATCTTTGTTAAATGTGAATAGCGGGAAAATAAATACCCTGCGAAATATAACAACCATACAGTATATAAATTCTAATATGCTTTCTACCTTAGTCTTCATTACATTTTTTAGCTCAGCTTTTGCCATCACTTGGCATCCGGCGTCCGTCGTCCGTCCGTCCGGCGTAAACTTTTCATTCAAAGATCTTCTCCTCTGAAACCACTGGGCCAATTGGAACCAAATTTGGTCACAATAGTCCCTAGGTGGTCTCCTTTAAAAAAGGTATACGACAGGTCCGTACCTCATCCAAGATGGCCGCCAGCGGGGAACATAGTTTTAACATTGGACCCTATGGAACTTACATTCAAAGATCTTCTTCTCAGAAATATAACCAAACTAAGACAAATTGGTCCTTAGATGGTCCCTTCTAAAAAAGGTATCCGACAGGTCAGTACCTAATCCAAGATGGGTGCCAGCAGGGAACATAGTTTTAACATTGGACCCTATGGAAAAGACATTTATAGATCTTCTTCTCAGAAACTGCCTGTCCAATTATAACCAAACTTAGACACAATGGTCCTTAGATGGTCCCTTCCAAAAAAGGTATCCGACGGGTCCATACCTAATCCAAGATGGCCGCCAGCGGGGAACATAGTTTTAACATTCGACCCTATGGAACTTACATTCAAAGATCTTCTTCTCAGAGACTACCAGTCCAATTATAACCAAACTTAGTCACAATGGTCCTTAAATGGTCCCTTCCAAAAAAGGTATCCGACACGTCCGTACCTTATCCAAGATGGCGGCCAGCTGGGAACATAGTTTTAACATTGGACCCTATGGAAAAGACATTTAAAGATCTTCTCAGAAACTACCAGTCCAATTATATTTACCAAACTTAGTCACAATGGTCCTTAGATGGTCCCTTCCAAAATTGGTATCCGGCAAGTCCGTACCTAATCCTAATCCACCAGCAGGGAACATAGTTTTAACATTGGACCGTATGGGAATGACATTCAAAGTTATTCTTCTCAGAAACTACCAGTCCAATTATAGCCAAACTTAGTCACAATGGCCCTTAGATGGTCCTTTCCAAAAAAGGTATCTGGCAGGTCTGTACCTCATCCAAGATGGCCGCCAGCGGGAACATAAGTTTTACATTGGACCCTATGGAATATACATTCAAATATCTTCTTCTCAGAAATTACTGGTCCAATTAGAACCAAACTTAGCCACAGTGGTCCTGAGGAGGTCCCATCCAAAAAATGTATCTGGCAGGTCCATACCTCGTCTAAGATGGCCACCATCTGGAACATAGTTTTTACATTGGCCCTATTGATTTTAAGGGAACCTCTGCCCAAATTTTTGAATTTTTATTTGAATTGTGGTCGGAATGTTTCAATTTCAGCATTATGTATTACCTTGATTATAAGGGGAACCCCTGCCCAATTTTTTTTTTGAACGTTCTGTTATGGGTTGTAATGGATGGTGGATCTTTCGGTTGCCATGGAAACCAAACAAGAATACTGTAATTTTAGAAAAAAAAGTACATTGTATTCTGCTAAATTTTATGTTTTGTTTTTCCTATTGGAAATGCCTTTTATTTATGTCAGCCATGGTCCAGGTGAGCGATACAGGCTCTTGAGAGCCTCTTGTATAAAATCTTCTATTTTACTGTTTCTTTTCTGGTGACTTTACTGATATAAATTTCTTGAGTTTAATGTTGATTCTAATCAGTGATTTAATCTTTTTCTTTTATTTTCTTAATTTATTTATATCTGATTATTAAGTGTACTACCGCCAGTGAGAAGTCAGGGGAGGCAAATTGACGGGAGGTAAGAAGACATTTTTTACCCATCTTCCTTCACACTAAACAGACAGATTTGCCATGCAGCTTTCTTTGCTTACATGCTTCAACTTTGACTTATTATGATCTTTCTGATTATAGAAATCTCATGATCAATTTTCAAACCTCTGACCTTGAAACTGTTTAAAATTGTATCTTGGCTTATTTCAAGGGAGATAAACAGAATTTTGTGATGGCATAAGTACAACTTCTACCTAGTAAATTGGAATTTAAAGAAACTTGGGATGCAGAATTCCAGGTGCCCAGTCCAGTGCCTCTTAATTTTGGCCAAGGCTCCTAAAAGTTCACAGATCCAGGTGTCTACCAAAAACTTCTAAATTGCATAACTAACGATAGATGTTGCCTCCAAAAACAATCATTTGTGTTGTTGAAATCTGTTTTGTAGGAGCCAGGATGGGTAATTCATGACTTCATTTTAATGTAGGGTCCTGTAGGGGTTTAACTTTAAGCGTAACCTGTGAAAAGGCCTTTTAATTTAGGGAGCATGATTCTTGAAAATACTTCTTAAATTAGCAGTGAAATGAAAGTACATGAAAGCCAAAACCATCGAAGCCTGATTTCATATGAACAATTACCTGTAAGTGGACCCCTTTAGAACTCCCTTAAGCTTTAACCAAGTCAAAACTCTTTAGAAAGATGTGCATAAAGGAAGAGCTTCCTTATCCTGCAAATTCAAGGGAGACAATCACAATATATTCAAAAAATTGGAAACTGGTGATAATGGAATTCTCCCTACAGGGTAAGTTGGATTTGAATGAAACTTGAATGAAAGGTCAAATGTCAAAATCAAATGTTCATGAATCAAAATTATATCTGATTTCTTAAATTATTAATGATTATATTACAGACATGATGTATGCTTAACAAACTTTAGCTGAACTCCTACCTGGCGTTTCATGGAAGAAAATCATGTGTTAGAGACAGAATGTGTTTGTTGTGGGAGGGGGGTGGGGGAGTATGTTGTATGGTTCACAGTGCCTTTTTTTTTTATGTAATTGACATTATATCACACTTATTAAAACTCACATTTTAGAAAGTTATATTGTTTTGCTGTGGAGTTTAGTTTTACATAAACATCACATTTGCAAAATTATTTATAATTTGAGAAATACGTGTATATGAAAAATTCTTCATTTTGAATGTACGTCTTATGAGGTTTTCAAAAACAATGTTATCCAGTTCGAAAAAACAATCATTGTAAAAAACATGAAAAAAACATGTATAGAGGGGGGCAGGACCTTTTTCGGGATGTCGGGATTGGATGTTTTTAAGCCCGGGATTTAGGGATTTTTATGAATTAAGCCTGGGATTTCGAGAAATTTATTCACCGGGAAACAGGATTTCATCAGTCTTTAATTTTCTTTGTAGTTCGGGATTTCGGGATTTAGAAAAAATAAAGTCGGGATTTCGGGATCAGATCCCCTCCTGCCCCCCCCATGTATGGTGCTGGCAGCACAAGCTTCAATCTACTCTGTCAATGTCACTTTTTCCTTAAGGCCAGTGGAAATTTATGTCAAAGATATCTTTGCTTGTTTCAGTTGGAAGGATTTGAAATTTAGCATGAAGCCAGAGACATAAAGTTACCATGGTTACAGATATAGGAAATGTATAATTAATCCTGTATAAAAATCTGTATTAACATGTTTGTGCAAGATAGGTTTGAGTGACTCAAAGAGTTTGTTTACTTGAGTTGCCAACTCCTCCAGTTTTGATTTAAAGTGGCTAAAAATATCAACAAAAAGTTCTATTTATCAATAAATTGTTGCAGAAATTGAGTGGAATAATCTTTAAATGACAATGTGCATGCATAAACAATAACATTATTATTGAAACATTCTGCCCGTTCAGGTTAATTTGACAAAAAAAAAGAGAGTTCTGAATGTATTTTGTTACATCTTGGATATGAGAATTGATGTGTGATGCTAGTACCTCTTATTAGATGCCGATCTCTTTTATAGGTATGTCTACTCTTATGAAGCTTTAAAATGTTGAAATGATGCATTTTTATTCCTTTGCTAGTTTCATGTAAGTTTAACAAGCCTTCATGCAGTTCAGATTATATAACTAAATTGGAAGTGCAGATAGAGAAATATCTAAAGACCTTGAAATATCATGGACAGTGAAATCTTTGGCATAAAAAACTGGTCTTATTGGCATTTTGTCTCCAAAAAAGGTTGATCATTATAAAAAGAATATTTCTATTCATTTAAAACAGTTCCTTAAAATGCAGATTGACTGTTAAAGTTTATTCACAAGTGTTTCAAGGGAGAGTGGGTTAAAATGTAAATGTAGCATTCAAAGGTATAGTTAGCTTTCCTGGTTCAAAGGGATGCTATGGTTATTGCCATCACTTGCCCATCTTCCATTGTCTGTCCTAAACATTTTCAACAATCTTCTCTTCTGAAAGTTCTTGTGTTTGATCAAATTCTCCTGGATTATCACCAGGGTAAGTAGTTTCAAAATTGTGTCCCATTAGTCCAGAAAACTAAACAACATGGCTGCTGTTGATAAGTACAGGATGTGGCCAAAAGTGAGTCAACATCAAATACCCTGTGTCTGTGTAAGTGTTTTAAGAACTGTAATAGGCCTTTTCAAAAAACCATTAGGTCCGCCCTTCGGTTTCAGCATTTATAGATACAAATAAACAGTTCCAGTTATCAAACCAACCTGGCAAGTGTTAATCATCCTGAATACATTTCATAAAATTGTTCATATTTAGATTACCATGTCATTGTTTACTGTGACACTGCACTAATTTTGTTAGAATTAAAATGTATTCCGGGTTTAAGTTGTGTATTGTTAGCCAACAGTACGAGTGATAACCGGAAGCGAAGAGTGTTTGTACCTCCATTCGATGGGAGAGTTCAATCCAGGAAAAGATAACAACACTTTTTGAAAAGGGCTATTGTATCGTAAACATGACTAACATCAGTGTTATTCTCTCAAAGAATGTGACAACACTGATTTCCATGTAACATAGGCCAATTTTTTTCTTACACTCGCTGTATGGTAACAGTGCTCAGGTACCAGTGGTTTGGATGATACAAATCTGGTCACCCGCAATAAGGTTCCCTATGAGTTATCTTCTCCTTGTTAGTTTTATGTATGATATTCATACACAACAGTTTAGATTCTATATCTTAAAAAAAATTACTCATTACAAGGAATACTGAACAGGGAACCTGATCCCAATGTGACCAGATTTGTATCATCCAAATCACCTGAGCCAACTTGGTTACCCTAGAGTGAAACGTTTACCCCACAAGAATTTTTGTCTTCAACATGACCTCTCAACATCCAAACTTCATAATACATTTTTTTGTATTGAATCAACAAGGTATATGTTAACAAGTACTCCATATCATCTTAATCTCTAGAATTATATCTTCAGTAGTATAACTTTAAGTGTATTCTCAGATCTTTAGGGTAAGGCCATAATAGAAAAAAATTCCTAGATTCTCATCCACGTCTTCCGCCACAAAAAAATAGATTTTGATTTTCTGTCCAATTTTGGTAAATTTCTTTTCAAATGCAAGCTTTTTTCACAAAATTTAATAAAAAACATAAATGAAATTTTGCTGCCCGCCCCAATGTTTGAGAAAAATGGATGTGAATCTAAGAATAATTTGATTATGGCCTAAAGTATTTGTACTGACTAATGTATTGTTAAGAAGTCAAGGATATTCTGCTTGTGTTTTTCTACATGTACTCCATATCTGTATAGACTGCCTTTGTACATGATATAACAAAGGTATTATGGCGGATTTCCCGGATCATTAACGTATTTTATTTGCAATTCTTCAATGAACATACCAATATTCCTCTAGTAACACCTATAAAACTCTTTCTAAACTCCTGTCTTTTATTTGCTAATCAACCAATCAAGATTCTATAGAATTCTATTGTATACCAATTTATCATCACTGGAGTATCAAGGTAAAACCCTTCAGGCAGTACAAATTGGTATACAATAGAATTCTATAGAATCTTGATTGGTTGATTGACAAATAAAAGACAGGAGTTTAGAAGGAGTTTTATAGGTGTTACTTGAGGAATATTGGTATGTTCATTGAAGAATTGCAAATATAATACGTTAATGAGCCAGGAAACCCGCCATAAATTGAGTTATTCCCCTTCTGTATGAAAAAGTAACCATAAGCATGTGATTATAAATAGAATAAAATGAACTTTTAAGTTATTTTTCCAGTATTGAATGAAAATGCGAAAAAAGGATAAATTAAAAACAATTGAATAAAAATTTTAAAAAAGATTTTATTACAGAACTTGAGTCCAAACCCTTGTCAAATGATGATATATAAGCAGAGAAGGGATATGGAGCTGGGACTAATATTACAGGGATTTGAAACATTTACATTTCTTACATTTTTGGTGTCATGGAAGATTTACCTGTAAATTTCATCGTATTTTTCAGCATTTCTTTGTTGAAACATTAGACATTTTTAGTACACTTTACATCTACATTTTTCTACCAATTTTAATACAAAATACATCATTTTATAGAAAAAAGATTGCTGTAAATCATAGTATAACTTTTGTAAAATAAATTTATTCCAAACTACACAAATTTTTCTCTAAAGCTTGGATAATTTTCGTTTTTAAGGGGAGGTTTTCCTGTTGGGAAATCCAGTTATTGAAATGCTGATGTACTGCAGTTGGGAGGGGGGGGGGGGTCGGTTCCATTGGGAAATCTGGTTATTGAAATGCTGATGTACGGCGGGCGGGCAGGCGGCTGCCAGATCTTGTAAGCGCAACTCCTCTGTAACCGTGCAACAGAATTTCATGAAACTTTGTATGTAGCAAGGACATCATATGTAGATGTGCATATTGTCAGGGATTTTTCATCGTACAATTTTTCCAGGAGTTATACCCCTTTGAACTTAGAAATTTAAAGGTGGTTTGACCATATGCTTGTAAGTGCAACTCCTCTGTAACCGTGCAACAGAATTTCATGAAACTTTGTATGTAGCAAGGACATCATATGTAGATGTGCATATTGTTGGGGATTTTTCCATTTTTTTCCAGGAGTTATGCCCCTTTGAACTTGGAAATTTAAGGTGTTTTGACCATATGCATGTAAGCGCAAGTCCTCTTGAAGCGTTCAACAGAATTTCACAAAATTTTGTATGTAGCAAGGATCATATGTAGATGTGCATATTGTTGGGGATTTTTCATCATACCATTTTTCCAGGAGTTATGCCCCTTTGAACTTAGAAATCTATAGGTGTTTTGACCATATGCTTGTAAGCGCAAGTCCTCTTTAACCGTTCAACAGAATTTCATGAAACTTTGTATGTAGCAAGGGCATCATATGTAGATGTGCATATTGTTGGGGATTTTTCATCGTACAATTTTTCCAGGAGTTATGCCCCTTTGAACTTTGAAACCTATAGGTGTTTTGACCATATTCTTTTTGTTTGACTTGTAAGTAAAGTATTTGTTTGACTTGTAAGTAAAGTAACTTTTCAGTGATTTTTAAGAGTGATGGCATACACTGCACATAGTGAGAGGAGGTAGTAATTAAACAGCTTTTCACACAAGTACCTATTTCTGCATTCAAATAGTGAAGGAAAACCCGGTTTGATGTCCTATCGACATCCATTTCTTGTTTTAGAAATATATTGCAAAATTTTTTTTTTCAGTACACTTTCTATTTTCCCCAAAATATTCAATGCTACAAAATTTATCTGATTGAAAAGATGACACTTTGATGCGAATCATGGTATATTTTTCTTTAAATTTAGTTGAAAATTTAGTTGTAAAATACACAGGGAAAAGTTTAGTGTTTGAACTCAAAAATTTATTTCTAAAAATTGCATGAGCGTGGTCACATCAGTCAAAATTTGTCAGGACTGTTATTAAAAATCTCTCCTGCATAAATTATAATTGACTATAAAGCCAATACAAAGAGCTTTATTCTGATAAAATTTTGTAATAGTAGGATGGAATTTGATAGGTAAACTAATCAGTTAAAATTAGCAAATTTTCTTGATTTTCATTGTTCTGATGCTCATAAATCATCGATAACTTGTTTATTGGACGGTTTCTTGATAATTTTACGCCCTCTTTACACAAGAAAACAACCCATGGTGCATTTATTACCCATTTTTAGCTTACCTGGCCTAAAAGGCCATGTTAGCTTTTGCCATCACTTTGCGTCCGTCGTCTGTCCGTCCGTCCGTCAACAATTTAAAACATCTTCTCCTCTGAAACCACTGGGCCAATTATAACCAAACTTTGGCTGAATCATCACCAGGATATGCAGTTTCAAAATTGTATTCGACTAGTCCGAAGACTTAACAAGATGGCTGCTGTTACTAAAAATAGAACATAGGGGTGAATTGCTGTTTTTTGCAAATAACTCGAAAATCATTAAAATTATTACAGATATAAAAAAAACTGACAGATAAAAATGATCAGCATGGCAAGATCTACCTGCCCTGCAATTTTGAAGAAAATCCGAAAACCCCTCTTGGAGTTATTGCCCTTTTTCTATAAAATTTGCAAAATTTTAACTTAATTAATTTTTTATCAGAAAAACTATAAGAGATAGAAGTCAACTTTAAATTGCAAAAATGTTCAGCATGTCAAGATCTACCCACCCTGAAATTTTGAAAATAATCCAAAAAGCCTTGTAGGAGTTATTGCCCTTTTTTCACAGAATTTTCAAAATTTTTATATTTTTTCGCCTTTAATTTCCAAAACTATAGAAGGTGAAGGTTAAGTGTAAATTGATAAAATGTTAGCAATGCTGTGGCGACTTTAAAAATGATGTTGAAAATTATTGGTTGATCGCCATTTTCAAAATGGCCACCAAAAAAAGGCGGGAAAATTCAATATTGTCCGATTTCAATAAAATTTGGTTTCCAAATAGATATTGATGTTGCGACTTCAAAACCGGTGTTAAAAATTGTTCTTTGACCACCATTTTCAAAATGGCCACCAAAAAAGGCGGGAAAATTCAACATTGTCTGATTTCAATGAAATTTGGTTTCCAAATGGATATTGATGTCGCTACTGCAAAACCGGCGTTGAAAATTGTTTGTTGACTGCCATTTTCAAAATGGCCACCAAAAAGGCGGGAAAATTCAACATTGTCTGATTTCAATGAAATTTGGTTTCCAAATGGATATTGATGTTGCTACTGCAAAACCGGCGTTGAAAATTGTTTGTTGACTGCCATTTTCAAAATGGCCACCAAAAAGGCGGGAAAATTCAACATTGTCCCATTTCAATGAAATTTGGTTTCCAAATGTCCGAATTCAATGAAATTTGGTTTCCAAATAGATACTGATGTCGTTACTTAAAGATATGGTGTTAAAAATTGTTGTTGACTGCCATTTACCAAATGATGTCTCGACTTCAAAACTGGTGTCGAATCAAGACAATTTTTGTCAAAAAAGTCCAACAAAGAAGTACAGTAAAACATGATCAGACTTAAAATAGAGTCCAAGTAAATAGTGGTGTTTGCTCTACCAAAGTTTGAGAGACTGAAGTTCAACTGTATAATTTACAATGTTAGCTTGAGTGTGGCAACTGAAAGCCAGGTGAGCGATATAGGCTCCAGGGAGCCTCTGGTTAATTAGGATTTAGGATTTCTCTTATAGGATTTCATTGTTGTGCGAATGGAAATTTAATCTTGTAAATATATGATAAATCAGCTTTTCGGCAAAATATTTAGAATAATTTTATGTTGAGTAATCAAAAGTTACAGCCGAAAGTCGTTGCCAGGACACAGTTTTTTATTTGATCAAACTGGTTTGTTAAATAGTTTCAAATCCCTGTTATATTAGTCCCAGTGTGGAGAAAATGCATATAAGACAAAAGTCTCTGCAAATATATGGTAAACAAAGCAATGAAACAACTCTTTAATTGTTGTTATATCAAAGATATGAACTACACAAAGCAGAAAAACATTGTCATGAAATGGTATAGGCCAGATTTCCATAATGTCACATATAGATTTTGCTCCAAAATGGCTGACAAAAAGAGAAGAACATAGGAAGCAGTTTTCAATAATGATACAATTATTTGTCTGAGTAGAATGTAAATAATGCTTACAGAATAAATATAGATCAGCTCTGAAGATGCTGTGATAGCAAATTTTAACCAAGTTTTCCACTTAAAACGTTAATTTTCGTGACATTTACTGCACTTTGAAAGTGCTTATGTTCGTTATTTCATGGTTTTATGAAAAATCATTGCTTTGTGGGTTTCTGAGTTCATTGTTTGATGGTGTTTCTATTGAAAATTAAATGAAAAATAGTATTTTGTAGGGTTTTAAGTTTCATGGTTTCAGTCAACCACAACCACCTATTCCATGAAAATTTGAAACCAAAAATAATTATACTCTTATGGCAGATTTCCCAGATGATTAACATATTTTATTTGCAATTCTTCAATGAACATACCAATATTCCTCTAGCAACACCTATTAAACTCCTTCTAAACTCCTGTCTTTTGTCTTCTCTTCAAGCAATCAAGCTTCTATAGAATTCTATTGTATACCAATTTGTCATCACTGGAGTATCAAGGTAAACCCTTCAGGCAGTACAAATTGGTATACAATAGAATTCTATAGAAGCTTGATTGCTTGACGAGAAGACAAAAGACAGGAGTTTAGAAGGAGTTTTATAGGTGTTACTAGAGGAATATTGGTATGTTCACTGAAGAATTGCAAATAAAATACGTTAATCATCCAGGAAGTCCGCCATAACAGTATGTCAGATAAGCATATAAATACAAAATATAATGATAATGCAAAATATATCACTTCAAATCTTCTTTTTAAAAACTCAGTACAGAACAGGTTATAGCGTTTAACCG
Organism: Modiolus philippinarum; assembly: GCA_002080025.1. Lineage (NCBI taxonomy): Eukaryota > Metazoa > Mollusca > Bivalvia > Mytilida > Modiolidae > Modiolus > Modiolus philippinarum. The sequence continues at coordinate 4,890 of MJUU01066123.1, read as the reverse complement.
TTTGTCCATCTTGAACGGGGTCACCTTTTGAAGGGTTCAAGGCACAAAAACACCAAAATTTGGAACATGTACCATTCGCCCTAGTGATCTCAGTTTAAATGAATTGATCGTTGCTAATTTTTAGCAATAATATCTGATTTTCATTTACTTCATATTTGGTCTTCCAGAGCAAAGTGAAAAATCTCAATAATTCCATCAAAATTTACACGTGTAGTATAAAAAGTTTCCCTATTTATCCATTGATCAATTCTTTATCTTTTATTTAAATCTATTAATATACAAGTACGCCTCCAAGATATCAATTAAAACTTTCTAGTTCCATTAGGTCACTTCACACAACAAAGGTTAATGATAACCATCATGACCATCATATTACCAGTTTGATATAAAAATTTGAATTTTACTATGTTTTGACAAGGGTTTTATGCCATGTACATCTATTTCATGTCGATTTAACTCCTTGTACTTATTCTGTATGCAAGTTTACAGCTGATACGTGCTTTTACAATTTCCAAATGTTATTGTGACCACCTGTTAATTGTGCCCACATCTCACTATTTTATTGTGTCGCCTGCATTCACACAGTGGCAATGTATAGGGATTTCTATCCATCATCTTGCGTCGGGGACCTCGTCTGTCAGCATTGTCGTCACAAAACTTTTCTGTCACATTTTTTCTCAGGAACCTTGTATTCAAGCCTTGTGCAATTTGGCACGGAGTATCAGTATTGGGACCTATACTGTGTAACAAAGTTTAGGATCTCTCGCATGCCCACTTCCTGTTTGACAGAACTTAGAATATTTTTTGGCATCTTGAAAATTTCTGTCACATTTTTCTCGGGAACCACATATACCAGCCATCTCTGCAATTCAATATGGAGTATCAGTATAGGGACCTATACCATGTAAAAGAGTTTGGGATGGTTTTTATGCCCAATTCACTTCCTTCAAAACACTTCCTGTTTGACAGAACTTAAAATGGTTTTAGCTGTTTGGGCGTCACAAAAAGTTTTCTGTCATAATTTTCTCAGGAATCACATATCCAAACCTTCTAAAATTTAGCATGGAGTATCAGTCTGTGTAACAGAGTTTGGGATCTCTCTCGTGACCACTTCCTGTTTGACGGAACTCGGAAAATTTTTCATGTCTTGAAAATTTCTTTATCGTTTTTCTGTGGAATATCATATTCTGCCATGGAGTTTCAGCATGGTGACCTATACTGTGTAAGAGAGTTTTGGATCTATTGCATGCCCACTTCTTGTTTGACGGAACTTAGAATATTTTTGCATTATTACGCAGATGACATATGTCTTCCCTGGCAGACATACTACTAAGTAATGCCAAGTTTTCTTACAACTGACTTGATGAGTGCCCTGTGTTTGTCTATATATGTAATTGTCCACTAGCCTTAGACGTTATGGCTTTTGTTGGGCAATGGATGACAGTGATTGTAAGTACATTTGGCAGTTTGATTTATGATTGGTAGCAATCCTGCATCCATGACCTGAAAAGATATGGATTTAGTGTTTGTCAACATCTAGCACTGAATTCAGCCCAAACTCGTGCTAAGGGCCGTCTTGAACTTACTATGAGGTATGAGCAAAGATCAATGATGATAGCCTCAAGGGGACTTTAAGATGAATAACAACAATAAAAGCCTTGATCCTTTGCTTGGTTCTCACTGTATTTTTTTTCCCCTGGTTCTCAAAATAAATTTCTTCATTTCGCGCAGTCTTGAATTCGCAGTTGCTGGTCAAGGCACTAAATCACCCAAATACATCAAAAAACTTGCAACAATTTTATTTTCTCCCCCGCGACGAAAGGCGCGGAAAGCCAGACATATGCGTACAAAGTATGATGGCGGCGGTGTAAACTTTCTTGTTAAATTTTTGTGATTAGGTCATTTTCTCAGCAACTATAAATGGTAGGTCAATGATATTTGGTATATAGGTTGGTCTTGAGTAGTACATGACAGTCTGCTATATAGTTTTTGCCTGTGACCTCAATTTCACGGTCCAATGACCATGTTAAGTTTTTGTGCTTAGTTTAGTTTCTCAGTAACTATAAGTGGTAGGTCAATGATATTTGGTATATAGGTTGGTCTTAGGTAGTACATGACAGTCTGTCATATGGTTTTTGTCCTTGACCTAAATTTCACGGTCTAGTGAGCATGTTAATTTTTTGTGATTAGGTCATTTTCTCAGTAATTATAAGTGGTAGGTCAGTGATATTTGGTATATAGGTTGGTCTTGAGTAGTACATGACAGTCTGCGATTATGTTTTTTGTCTGTGACCTTAATTTCACGGTCCAATGAACTTGTTAAGTTTTTGTGCTTAGTTTAGTTTCTCAGTAACTATAAGTGGTAGGTCAATGATAATTGGTATGTAGGTTGGTCTTAGATAGTACATGACAGTCTGTCATATGGCTTTTGTCCTTGACCTCAATTTAAGGGTCTAGTGAGCATGTTAAGTTTTAGTGATTAGGTCATTTTCTCAGTAACTATAAGTGGTAGGTCAATGATATTTGGTATATAGGTTGGTCTTTGGTAGTGATGACAGTCTGCTATATGGTTTTTGTCTGTGACCTCAATTTCATGGTCCAGTGATCATGTTAAGTTTCCCAGTATCTTTTAATTTAAGGTCAATAATATTTGGTATTTGGGTTTGTCTTTAATGGAACATGACAGCCTGCTGTTTGACTTTAGCCCTTGACCTCATTTTCAGGGTTTAATGAACATGTTTGGTATTTCAATATCTATCAGTGGTTACTGATATATTTTTTTGGTGATTCATGACAGTCTGCTCTATTGCCTTTGTAAGTTACCCTAATTTCACAGTCTAGCGAATATGTTTAGTTTTCTGATTTAGTCAGTTTGAGAATTCACATCAATTTTGCGACCATGAAGCAACATCAATTTGGGTCCACACTTGTTTTCACACTTCATCCCTTATGCCAAAATAGGGAAAATAAAGTTGCCACGAAAAATTTCCCGGTTTACAATATTTGTAGAGACTTTGTCTCATGTTCATTTTCTCCATATCCTTTCATTGTATATCTACATTTCTCTAATTTCTAGCAAATTTAACCAACGCCTGACCGATGTGATAAAAATATTTTTCGTCACTAGTGAGAGAACAACTCGCGTGGACTTTCAAGCCAAATCTATTCGGAATATAAACCTCGGTGTTTTACATTATGTCATTAGAGAAACATTTTCTACAACTTAAACACGTTAATTATGAAATTTCTCACATCTTGTTAAATAAATTGTGAAATGTTTAAAAACTCGGCAAGCCTGTTTTCAAACATTAGCAAAATTTATTTAACTCGATGTGAGAAATTTCATAATCAACTTAGTTCTCGTTGTAGAAACTATATTTCTCTAATGAAATGTCAAGTTTAAACCGGTTTTGACCCGTTAGATAAATTTTCTTTATTCAACGTATGTTGAAAAAAGCCTCGTGCTATTTCCCACCAAATCTATTCGGAATACAATTCTCGGTGTTTATTATTAATCATTAGAGAAAAAGATTACACCACTTTATCCCGTTTATTACCATATTTTATCCACTCTCGATAGTTAAATTTAGAAATTTTAAAATGCTCGACAAGCCTCGCAATTAAAATTTTAAAATTTATCTATCTCTAGTGGATAAAATATGGTAATGAACGGGATCCTGTGGTGTAATCTATATTTCTAATTTTTAGTGTCTGGAAACCTTAAATGTTACTACATAAGCATATGAGAATAGTTTTCATTGTAATGTTTGGAAAAATGTATGATTTAGTGGTCTGGATAGTAATATATATTGTATTGCCAAAAATCATTACACATTTGGTTTGTCCTTAGATATTCTGTTAGATGAGTGCACACAAGTTCTCAACTTAGTCATTTCAAATTCAAAACTTCAAATTTGACCGAATAAGTGAAAAGTTACTAGTAAAATTCAGTATTGAATTCTAATCAAAACAAAATAGACGGAACAGTATGTAATGGAAATTAGAATGAAAGAAGTATTGAAAAAAAAAATTATATCTCATCATAAAGAGAATAGAAGCAACAAAAATATCACAGTATACATCTAGTTGGTAGTATAATACTTTGCAGGCAATATTGTGATTTTAAGAGTAAGTTATCTTCATATATTTTCTTCGTTTTAAAATGTTTTTCTGTATATATTTATTTTGATACAGCTACATGAACAATGATAACATGTGATTAGTTTGTTCTAATATCATGGAATGTTTATCTTGTTTATTAAGTTCAAATATCATGGATCGTTTATCTTGTTTACCAAGTTCAAATATCATGGATTTATCAAGTTCAAATATCATGGATTGTTTATCTTGTTTATCAAGTTCAAATATCATGGATTGTTTATCTTGTTTACTAAGTTCAAATATCATGGAATGTTTATCTTGTTTATCAAGTTCAGATATCATGGATTGTTTATCTTGTTTATCAAGTTCAAATATCATGGATTATTTATCTTGTTTATCAAGTTCAAATATCATGGATTGTTTATCTTGTTTACCAAGCTCTAATATCATGGAATGTTTATCTTGTTTATCAAGCTCAAATATCATGGATTGTTTATCTTGTTTATCAAGTTCAAATATCATGGATTGTTTATCTTGTTTACCAAGATCTAATATCATGGAATGTTTATCTTGTTTATCAAGCTCAAATATCATGGATTGTTTATCTTGTTTATCAACTTCAATTATCATGGATTGTTTATCTTGTTTATCAACTTCAGATATCATGGATTGTTTTTCTTGTTTATCAACATGTGATTAGTTTGTTCAGATATCTTGTGGATTGTTTATCTTGTTTATCAACAATCTGACAACACAAGTTCATATAATTTAGCCTTGTCTGAACTACTT
>MJUU01066121.1:4906-20390 GCA_002080025.1 Modiolus philippinarum | reverse complement strand
TTTTTTTTTGGGGGGGGGGGGGTGTAGCATGTTCGTACTAGACTACTAGGCTGGTAAATAACAGTCTACCAGCAAAGGCATCGACTACGTGAAAATATATAACCGATAATTTAGTTTATGCAGATGGTATGTTGGAGAATTGACGTGTCTTCAATGCAGATCGAAACATAGAAAACCCAAAGTTGTATACAACAATTCAAGAGTCAAAGACTGGACGGAAAAAATTATACATACATCATAACGTCAATAATTATGGAATGGACGATATTTGTAGTAATACAAAGATTATCTATTTTTATGGTAATTGAATTGTATTTCAATAGAGAATTTAATTTAATGAAAATTCTTTCCTGTAAAATAGAATTATCTATATTCAATAAAGATCCAATGTTATTATCGTTATATGTCCCAAAGGAGAAAAATAATTTGTGCATCGTTTAATTGATTTATTTATTTGATGAAATAACAAAAACAATCAGACAAGAGATTATTCACCTTTATGACTATTTTTACATAAACATGGTACCTTAACGATATTATTTCCATGTTAAGCTTACATGTAATGAAGGTCAGCGGAAAAGAGGTTACTAAGTCATGCGATAAGAAACTATATCTTAACTTTATAACACGGTGAATAAAAATTCAGGTTATCAAGATTAAGCAATCGCTGTATTGATAGACCATTCTAATTTTTTTGTTATTGTCCCGCTTATTACCATTTTCAAAATAAGCTGGTAGTTACATAGAATCGTATGTGATTTTTGTGGAGTTCTCTGACGGAATGTGGTTTATGATAAAAGGGATAATTTCTCCTTCCCTATAGTCAATTTTTCCCCATCTTGAAGAGGCGATGTTCCGTAGCCTATTCTTACTTACGGGGTCTACATTTTACAACTTGTTCGATATGCACGAGTATGTAGTGATGTTTCTGACTTCAACGACCGAAATCCTTGTCTCACTGAAAAACTTCTGCATCAAGGGTTTAGATATCATAAATTGATAAATCATTTATTATAGATACATTGACTTATTAAGAAAATTTGGTTCTACATGCAGGGCTCTTATACATCAGGGCATTTCACATCCAAACTTCTATGGCAATATCATTTACAAAAATTGTCCTGACAAACTTATTCATAAAGGATATAAATACAGCATTGTTGTTAAATCTGTATTTCTGGTTTTTGTTGGCAAAAATATTGATCATCTCCTAAATGCTTTACACCATAACTAAATTTAAACTATTTTTCATATTGGCAATATTTGCCATTGCACAATATCACGTTCTTCTTTCATAATTGATGATGTTGTTATACCAAATCTATTTAGAAGTATTTCAATTGAAGTTTCATATGTAAGAAGGCTTGATATCATAGTCAACGGAAATTATGTCCTTCGCTAGCTGTCAGTTACTGCGATCATTTGTCCGGACAGTACCTGTGTGTATTGTCTTTATGTTTTATGTACTTCATTGAAAGGGTACTCGTCTTGATAAGTTGGACTTTTTTCTAGTTTGATTTTTACTGTGAGTCTTTTTGTGTATTTATTTTTAGCCATTCACCACACATAGGGGAGGGTTTGGATCCAAGAAAACGAGTTTAACCCCACCGCATTTTTTGTGCCTGTCCCAAGTCAGGAATATGTTGGTCATTGGCTTGTCCTTGTCTTCTTATAAAATTTGAGTTTCTTGATATTTGGGTTATTGGATGTGGTTTGTTTCCATTGATTTATTCACTTTTTTACCTTTTTGGGACCATTTAGGGCTTGCTATATGGTGTGAGGTTCCTCAATATGTTGAAGACCGAACGTTGACCCCTAGATGCTTTGTTTTGGGTCGTTTTAACCTGGATATTGGATGTTGTCTCCTTGACATTTACCCCATTTCCTTTCTTTTTTCATATTGTAGGTGTTTCTTGTTACATATGCTTTTTGGGGAGTTCTCTGTTGGAATGTGGCATTGTGGGTGTTTCCTATTATCTGTATTATTTGTTGACTTCTCTGATGGAATATGCAGGTGTTTTCTGTTACCTGTGTTTTTGTGGAGTTCTCTGATGGAATATGGCCGTTTCTTTGTACCTGTATTTTTTGTGGACTTCTCTGACGGAATGTGGCCTTGTAGGTGTTTCCTGGTACCTGTATTCTTGTGTGGAGTTCTATGACGGAATGTGCCCTTGTAGGTGTTTCTCGTTACCTATGCTTTCTGTGGACTTCTCTGACGGAATGAGGCCTTGTGGGTGTTTCCTGGTACCTGTATTTTTTGTGGAGTTCTCTGACGGAATGTGCCCTGTAGGTGTTTTCTGGTATCTGTATTTTTTGTGGAGTTCTCTAATGGAATGTGGATTTGTAGATGTTTCCTGTTACCTATATTTTTGTGGAGTTCTCTGTTTGAGTGTCCTGTTATTTTTGTGGAGTTCTCTGTTTGAATGTGCACTGTAAGTGTTTCCTGTTACCTGTTTTTTTCTTTTTCTTTTTTGTTCTCCTACAACGGCAGAAGAATTCCGAAAGAACAATTACGGAATGTGGCCTTGCAGGTGTTTTTTCTTTTTTTTTTTTTTNTTTTGCAGAGTTCTCTGACGAAATATGCAGGTGTTTCCCGTTACTGGATTTTTTGTAGAGTTTTCTGACGAAATATGTAGGTGTTCCTGTTATGTGTGTTTATTTGGGAGTTCTCTTGTGATATGTGGCTTTGCAGGTTTTTCCTGTTACCTGTATTTTATGTAGAGTTCTCTGACGAAATATGTAGGTGTTTCCTGTTACGTGTGTTTATTTCGGAGTTCTCTGATGGAATGTGGCCTTGTAGGTGTTTCCTGGTAGCTGTGTTTTTGTGGAGTTCTCTGATGGAATATGGCCGTTTCTTGTTACCTGTAATTTTTATGGAGTTCTCTGATGGACTGTGCCCTGTATTTTTGTCGAGTTCTCCGACGAAATATGTAGGTGTTTCCTGTCGTCTTTTTTAATAATCACATGACTACAACAAAATTGAACAAGTTCAATGCAAATAAGTCTGTGTATTTATCCCTCTTTGGAAAATGTACATTTTAAAAAGTAGTATTTTTTAAATTTTTTTTGTCTGGCATTTTCCAAGATTTGCAATTACAAATATTAAAATAGATTTTCATCCTTTTAGGCAAGATGTAGTTACAACATAGACCACATTGCAGGAATCATATATCACAGGCCCAACAACCCCCATCGAAGTTCTTTCTCAACCACCATTTTTTTTTAAATGCTAATATTAAAATTGGAGGGAAAAGAGTTTATTTTGGAAATCTTATACAAAATGTAGTATTTTTTAAAAATGGTTTGATTAAGCAAAATGGAAAAGTTTCAAGAGTAAATTATAGCCCGATCTTTGGCGATAACAGAATTAAATATTTTAATATGTTTGTTAAGATACTGATGTAAATTTTATTGAACTGTCCCCACGTGCCAAATTGTTGTTTTTAATCGGTGATTTGGGATACGCTTTTAATAACAATGTAGGTATTTTTTTATTTTTGAAAATGGCAGGAAGTTTTTATTGGACGTTTTTTTACCTCCGTTACAGTATCTTAAATCTTAGTAATTACTAAAATTTTGAAACAATTTAGTGTCTTTGTAAACTTTTACAGATTATTCATATTATGAATGTGAATTGATTTTAATTTTTCATGGACACTTTAAAAATTCCCAAAAATATTTCTATACAATTTTCATAATATACAGAAAATAAAAGTAAACCCACTAATATTCCGGAAAAATAGACTAAAAAAAATGGAATTACAACCTTAAGGTAGTTCGAGCCTAATAAATATATCAGACAGAATTTTCTTATTTTCAGATATTTTGTACGTCTTAGTCCATTTGTTCAAAAACAAAATAAAAATGATATGTCACCGATTATTTTTCCCGTTATCACGTTTTGAAAATCAGGCCTAATTTAGTATTTTTCAGCGATATTTACAAAGAATATATAGGGAACTGTGAGAACATGCTTATTGTTAAGTTTCATACGATATAAATATCTGATAGATCTTTTTTTTTATTTTTAGACATTTCAGAGTTATACACTTCAGCTTTATGTTGAGACTGAAAACTCTATATGTCACCGTTTGGTTAAGGGAGATATTTTATAATTTACGAAATAGACAATATTTACGGGAAAAGGGAGCTAATTCGCGGGAAAGTGTATGTCAATTTATTATGACGACACAATGAAAAAAATAAAGTCAATTCCGCATCCGACTAGTGTTTCGCAAATGCGCCAATTGAATAAGCCGTGTATTAGTGTCGGTCTACCTTAAAATGAAGAATGGGGATTTCATTTTTGTTTGCCTGTTATGGTTACTGAAGACGACCCACTTTGAACTTTTTGTTCAGAAACAAAAGAAACATGTATTCACCTTTTTTCTAATGCCATTATTTTTTTTGGTTAATCTTTAGAAAAAGATTAGAAGAACTGTGCAACATTAAGCTATCCAATCAAAAAAGATATTTGATTACGAACTAATAATCATATGCACAATGATATCATTGATATTTTGTTGTTGATTATGAAAAGATATATCTATATTTGCAGAGTAAAGTATAATACCCTTCTGTCAATTAAGTTTTCGGGGCTAGGGTTTAACCGGTTCCCTATAGCATGATAACATACGAGTTGCAATAATTTTCTTTGATTAAAACATGTTACGGGTCAGAAAATATTATCCATATGTAAATCTTCCCTTTTTCGCTTCCTTGAAATTATATTGTCGTATATGGCCCTGTAACACACAGGGCCAACGTGTGCCGACGTGTGAGAATATTTTAGAAAACGCTGGTAAGCGTTGTATAAGTTAATTTTTGTCTCTCACTTTTTAAATTTTCACAAACTAAAAGAAAATGAATTTCATTTTCAATGACGTCTCTACAGACTTCACATATTTTTGAACTTATGGAATATTTAATATCTGCCTTGCTTTATTCCAGGTTATGTGAACTTATTGTAATATGTATGCAAATTTCAAAGGCGTTAGTTGACTCCGAAATTCTAAAACTTCCCTGTAAACATACTATAATAACGTTTGTTTCCATGCATGTATATCGTCACTTCAGATGTTTGATGATTTTGATATGATTTAATAGACTGTTGCAATATTTCAATCTAACAAACTCTGCAGAAATCTAGTATTAAATTTGGACATTTTACTGGCACCAACAAGATTAGACTCCGAATGCTCTTTCAAGTGATAAGACAATACTTCTTATACTTACTTTCTGAAGCATCAGGTTGTGCACCTTAATTTATTGTTTTTTAACCGTCAGTGCTTAAAATCACTCCTTATCATCTTGATTTTCTTTAGATTTGGTATTCACCACCAGAAATAATCTTATACTGTATTATTTGTTTAAATACCACACATAAACTTGTTCCTATAGTTGCAGTTCTTAAACATCATTTGAATACATCGGCAAACGCATACCGAAGCAAGAATGAGGAAAGGGGGAAATTCTAAAATCACGGCAATTAACAGCAACACAAATTGAGACAGCATGACAAAGACAAAACAAATGAACAAAAATGAACAAGAACGCCACAAAACTAAAGCACTAGCAGTGTGAAAACCTATAAAAACTGAGGTATCATCAGGTACCCCTTAAGGGTAAGCATGATCTGCTCCACGCGTGGCACCCGTCACACTGCCAGTGAAAAGTCCGGTTGTCCGGTTTTGTCACAGTCGGTGTTAGTAAGTACGGTAACAAACTCTGGATCTACCCAAAGATATCTGTTCTCATTTGTGAAACAGAAACGTCAAATCGTGGTGACGACCGTAAAACTTCTGTAGTGACAATTGCAACAGTGACTGAACATACCCTTGATGAATAAGTTTTTGAGACAGTAATTTCGCTCTTTTGACAAAATCGCTGTACAAACTACAGGCACGGCAATAGCGAGTTAGCTGTGAAATGTAGACGCCACATGCCGGGGAAGTGGAAATATTACTGCTCAAAAACGGGAAGTTCACTACTGGAATGTCGAAATCATAACGCCATAACGCGTGTCGTAAAGTTTTGTTTTCAGACGTCCAGAGTTGTCAGTGTTGATGTATAGGTCCAGGTGTGGTGCTGATGATGGTGTATCAGTGGCCTCTTTAATTTCGAGTTCAAAAAAATCCACATCTAATTCACTCCACTCGTTGAGTAAACTTTATCACTATATAACTTGAGGCCATCTTTGACTGCAGTAAGTAATGAAGTGGGTAGCTTAGAAAGGGGTTTTGTTGTGCATTTGGAAGACCTAGCAATGTATCTCTGTTTGTAAGGGCATTTATGTAATTTAGGTATCCAGTAGATACAAGGCAGGTTGATGTTCTCTTCACTCAAACTGATACCAAAGGAAGACAATACTGATTTGTGATTGTTTAGTATCTCCTCCCTTGGTATGGTGTAGAGTTTGTATGTGGGGTTGCCAAATGAATTGTCAATGCCCATCTCCTTCATTAAGCAGTCAATGTGGTGTCTTTTGTAGATAAATGTGATATTGTGTTGGGCCTTGTCAGCTGGTACGATGACTTAATTGTCATGGAGGAAGGACAATGTTTCTTCTACCTCGGGATCATTGAATATGCTTTTGGAATTGGGGATCATGGTTGTCTTTAGACGCCTCATTCGAGCTACAATCAATGACTTTATGGACCTGATCCAGTCGGACAGTGTTTCAACCTTTTCCTTCTTGAAGCTTCTAAATTAAAGCGAATAATCTTTGATAAAACTTTCAATTCATAAACAAGAGAGACTGCTTACATTTTCGCAAACTTCACTTCTGTGCTGGTTTCATATCAAAAAGTAAAAATTGTTTTGAACTAAAACTTATACATGGTAATTCGGTATTACTTTTGTCATAGAATAAGCACTATCTCTTTATAAGCAAAGCAAAGTGAACACCAATTTAGTTGTAAGATTCTTACTTTGTCATTTCTGAAGGGGGTTTGTTTACATATTTTTAGTAATCTACCTAATTCGGGAATCACCTAAAATATTTTTTCGAGCAGATAAGGCCCCGTGATTATAGAGCTGGCCGACAGTGGTTTGGTTGTTGTGTTTTTACTACGTGTACTCGTTTTATCTCTTGAAACTATCTTTAACCCTATACTATATTGCCCACGTATTGTGATACATTAATGATTAAACTATTCTAGTTTGTACTTTTATTGTGAACATCAAGTCACATCTATTATAATGTCAGACATCTTTGACTGTTTTACATCTAGTTTTATTTTGACCGTGATGGAAACTTCAGGCTGATTTTACTGAATGAACGGAAAAACTATCAAATAAGAACAATTTAAACTGAAAGGTGATAATGTATCTCTTCTCGTAATAGAGAGTTCGTGAATTTTTAATCGAAATAACCCACAGGTCAATTTCAATTAGGGCAATAATGGCATATATATATGTAATTAGTAAATGGAAGAATATTCAACTTTCCCTCTTAAAACACGTAGGTTTTATTTTACTGAATGGTAAAGTAGATGATGCACAATATCTTGTACTAAAGCTTAAGGTGATGTAAGAAGCTAAACAAACTTTGAACGCAAAACAATGAATTGAAATACTAAAGAAAATAAAAATAAGATATATAAATGAATTCAAATAACTAAATACCGAACTTCCTGTAAATCTAATTTCTGCATATGGTCATTTTGACAACTTAAGTCTCTTCAGTGCAAATAAAATCTAAACATTGCGAAGACCAAAATCACAAAGATATAAAAAAAACTGATAGGGAGTAAGTAAACAATATGATCTAAATGGAAAGCCAAAATTAGCTCAGGACAGAGCTTTGTATGACGGAAATATTCTTTAGTTTTCAATAAAAAAAATGTATGGATATTGCAAGTTTCCAAATAAAATCGTATTATAACCTTATCCGAACAGCTACAAAAATTAAAAAAAAAACATACAAGAAATGTTTCAAAAATTAATGACGCTGGACTTTTTACATTCATAGTTTGTAAGCATTGCTGTTTATTTAACAGCTAAAACGTGCGACAGGAAGGCTGTAAAACTTTATATGTTATACGTCAAGAAAAGAAATGAAAGCATGACTTTTTTATTCGTTTTATATGTTGTAATCACTATCGGCCAAGTGCGAATCGAAGAGATCATTATCATAGTCAAGAAATATATGCGATTGTTGAAAAAATCATTATTACTGTAATAAACATTATTGATTTTATTACAGTAATAATTTCTTTTTCTGGATCGCATGTATTGCTTAGACTATGATAATAATCTCATCGATTCGCACTTGGCCGATAGTGGTGATGCTCATCCATTCTTGTTAGAACACATTGTCAGTTATCCCGTATGCATGAATATAATGAAAGATACATGAATATAGCGTTGTTTGACATATAACAATGACTTCCGCTCAAACTGGTGCTAGGGGCCGTCTTAAAATTGTGAGATATGAGCAGAGCTCGTTGTTGAAGGCCTCACGATGACTTCAAGAGGGAGAACAACAATAAAAGTGTTGTTCCATTGCTTGGTTTTGCCATCTATCTGTAGAGACTTTGTCTCATATGCATTTACTCCATATTCTTTCAATGTTTATTTATATGACAGTAACTTCGGTATTTAGTTATTTAATCCTATAAACCTACAAAGCAAAACTTTTATTTCACCATATCGTTTCCATTGATCTTGCACCTTACTACTTGTTTTAAGCAACCACTGGCACCTTTACAGTCGGAGTAAATCTATATCAATTGCTGCAACATCTACATTCTTGTTTTATAGAATGTTTTTAAAGAATCACGATTGACAAAGGCGTAGAAATGGTATATTTTTAATTAGACACGAGTGAAATATTGAGTAAACATTGTTCAGGATTTATTTTTGTTTGACTGCTGTTAAAAGTTTTCTTGGACTCAGTTATAACAATGAAATCTACATCAACATTTACTCGCTTATTATTTTTTCGAGTTTCTAATAGTAAATTAAGTTCTCACCACAAAATTTTAATCCAACAGCATTAAACATTGTATAACAAGTCTCCAAAGGCTTTATGACTGTACATTTTTGATGCCAACATTATCCAAACAGTTGCATAAGCTACTGGTTTCCACAAAGCTTTCAAACTCAGGCTGTAAAACAAGCTTTATGGTATCGGTTACCATACAGTTTTAATACCCGTATTTTAAAACAACAACCCCTGGTTCACTTATTTCTATACAACTGTTAAAATCACAATGTGAAACATTTCCCTTATACACTGGTTACCATACAGCTTCTTCACTCAAACTGTAAAAGGAACTCTTCAAGCACTGGTATTTGACATTTTTCAAACTAAAATTGTAATACAAACTCTTAACACTGGTCACCATAGGCCTTTTCAAAAATTCATTTGGCCCTACTTCGGTTTCGGTATTTAGATACAATAAAACAGTTCCGGTTTTCAAGCCAACATCAGATCTATGGCTATGCACGATTTCACACGTCTCCTCCTGAACGCAGTTTATCACAGTTTTCATATTTGAATAACGTTCTAACTTTACCACTACAACATCGCGTACTGGAAAAGTTTTTATGTCTATTATAAGATCGCGTAGTAGAAAAGATTTTATGTCTATTACAACATCGCGTCCTGGATAAGTTTTTATGTCTATTACAACATCGCCATCTTCACTAGCCAAGGGTTACGATCCGCTCCTCTCCTCTTCACCCTTGGAAGATTGAGCCACAATTTGTGAAACATCAGTTTCAAATTAACTCCCTTTGAAGTAAGAGTTTCAGTATAATTTATTGTAATAGTTAAAGATTATTTATTGCATTTAATAATACAACAATTCACGATATATTTAACTACAAGGAAATAACCCTTCAAAAGTAAAGAAAGATTATAAAATCGTGGAAATTTTGCAAAACAGAAAAATTACTAAACACCATATTTTAAGTTTTATTGTTACGATATATATTTAAAAATCTGAAAGTAAGTTAATTGATTGACTGCAGCGAAGGTTAACTGCAACCAATCAAAAGCGTGGAATTGAGACTACAGAAATCCTGCTTGATCTGCCAAGGGTGAAGAGGAGAGGAGCGGATCGTAACCCTTGGCTAGCGAAGATGCAACATCGCGTCCTGGAAAAGTTTTTATGTCTTGTAAGTCAACTCGTGTATTCGGACCATATACGAGTGATGATAACCGGAAGCAAATGGTGTTCGTACATTCACTTGACGGGAGAGTTTCAATCTATGAAAAGATAACAACACTTTATGGGAAGGGCTAACAACCTCTCAACTTGCGATGTAGAACAAACTCCTTAAGCTCTGTATACACTAAACAGCTGTCAAACGCAAATTTTTGAACAAGCTCTTTATTCACTAGTTCCCACACTGACTTCGAGCTCATATTTTTCAAAGAAAAGCTCCTTTTACACTGATTACTATAAGTCCTTACAGTTTTATTGTACAGCACTCCTAGGAAAAGAGTTATAACACCCTTCCAGTTTATACTGTAACACAAGCAATTGTAGTACTGTTTAACACACAGTTGTTCAAATCTTATTATTAAAAAGTCTTTTATGGTATTGATATTCAAACTCTTACCGCAAGCACTGGTAACCATCGAGTTTCCAGATTCACATCATTAAACAAGCTCTTTCGACACTTTTTTATCCTTGCTTTCAATACCGACATTGTAGAACTTGCTCTAGAAGAAACGGTTACCACACAGCTTTCAAAGCAAAGATTGTAAAACATGGTTACCACACAGAATATGAGGTTTCAATGGTTGTTTCACGATAGAACTGCATTTCCAAAATGTTTCCTGCAAAAATATGACATTTGATCATTATGATTTTCAAACATTTGTTTGAAACAAAAACAAAAACACCAACATTGTAGAATGAGGTCCAGAAGGAATGCCTACCGCTCAGCTTTCAAAACCAACATTTTAGAACATGCTTCAGAAGGAATGGTTACCACACAGCTGTCAGAACCAACATTGTAGAACATGCCCTAGAAGGAATGGTTACCACTTAGCTTTCAAAACCAACATTTCGGAACATGCTCCAGAAGGAATGCCTATAACAGCTTTCAAAATAAACTTTGTAGAACATGCTTCAAAAGGAATAGTTACCACACATCTTTCGATACCAACATTGTAGAGCATCCCCAAGAAAGAACAGTTACCACAAATCTTTCAAAACTAACATTGTAGAGCATGCTCCAAAAGGAATGCTTAAAACACAGCTTTCAGAACCAACATTGTAGAACATGCTCCAAATGGAATGGTTACCATTCAGCTTTCAAAACGTGCTCCAGAAGGAATGCCTAAAACAGCTTTCAAAACCAACATTGTAGAACGTGCTCCAGAAGGACTGGTTACCACACAGTTCTCAATACCAACATTGTAGAACATGCTCCAGAAGGAACAGTTACCACACAGCTCTCAATACCAGCATTGTAGAACATGCTCCAGGAGGAATGGTTACCACACAGCTTTCAATACCAACATTGTAGAACATGCTCCAGAAGAAATGGTTACCACACAGCTTTCAAAACCGACATTGTAGAACGTGCTCCAGAAGGAATGCTTACACACAGCCTTCAAAACCGACATTGTTGAACATGCTCCAGAAGGAAAGGTTACCACACAGCTTTCGAAACCAACATTGTAGAACATGCTCCAGAAGGAATAGTAACCACACAGCTTTCAAAACCAACAATGTAGAGCATGCTCCAGAAGGTACAGTTACCACACAGCTTTCAAAACCAACATTGTAGAACATGCTCCACAGGAATTATTACCACCCAGCTTTCAAAACAAACATTGTAGAACGTGGCCCACAAGGAATGGTTACCACAAAGTTTTAAATACCAACATTGTAGAAAATGCTCCAGAAGGAATGATTACCACACAGCCCAAGGAAAACAATATACACAACAAGGCATAATTTAATGAAGTTTTGTTGAAGTTTTTTCAAAGATGCAGAGAGCAACAATATCATCAATAATACTGTGTGAAGGATGAGATCGAATAAAAGACCGAGGAAAAGAGAACACAACAAACTTGATTTTATTAAATACAAAGTAAAAACGATCATAGCTCTGTGACAAAAAATGGCTGAAATTTTGACAATACAATATAAACACCTAGGCATTTAAGTTTGGTTGTAATCTGATGATCATAAACGTAAGAAAATTGGTGATAAGAAAATCTGATTTTACTAAAATTTTAAGTCAAAAAGTATTCAATGTTCGACATTTAGCAAAAATTCAAACCGGTGCCAGGGCCTTCTTGAACTTACAATGAGGTTTTGGTAAAGTTAATTTTTGAAGGTCTCATGGTGACATCAAGATGAAGAACAACAACAGATATATAGAGAGCAAGATGAAGAACAACAACAGATATATAGAGAGATATCGTTGTCTCTTTGACACATTCCCCGTTTCCCTTCTTTTTTCTATCAATATAAATATATAATGTATATTTCATTACGATATTAATTTTTCTTTAAAAATCATAAAGGAAAATTGTTTCGGTCATATTCTTTCCTCGAAATGTTCGAATGTAACCGGACCAATCTAGTGTTGTTTCAAACTAACATTGTTTTAACTATTAGCATTTTACCATTATCATTAAAAGTCTGGATTACATAAACAACATGACTTCTGTTTCAATGTTCCATTTGGAAGGATAAGCTGTTAAATAAGGTACACCAAAGTGTTGAAGACCGGCAGGTGGGTCTATCGATTAATATGAAGAACGGTGAATGAAGACATAGGTGCATTGTTATAGAAACGGAACAAGGTTACTTTTTGAAAAATTACTCCGAATCGGTGAAAAAATATAAAGAAGTGATTAAAAATGTTAGAGTTTCTGATCGACAATCTATTTGTCAATTTTGGAGGACTTGTTTTTCAATAGAATGTCGGAATTCCAATGGGCACAAACTGTGCTCCTCTTCTAGCCGATCTGTTTCTCGTCTCTTGTGAGACTGAATCCATCGAAGGACTTTTTAAAAAAAAATGTTAAAAAAAATAGCCCAAGCCTTCAATTTTAGCCTCTGTTATATAGATGATATTTTTTCAATGAACAATTAAGCAATTTGGTGATTTTCTTCATCTGATCTTTCCAAAAGAGCTCGAAGCAAAGGATACTACAGATCCTTCCATATCATCCTCTTTCTCGAAATTGACAACATAGGTTAACATCAAACTAAGCTGTATGACAAACGCGATGACTTTACTTTTCCAATAGTTGACTTTCCTTTTCGTTGTAGCAACATTTCAACAGCGCCAGCATATCGCCTTTAAATCCCCACTATATTCGCTACTAAAGGGCCTGCAGTCGATACAGTGACTTCCATGATATAGCCCGGTTGCTCACAAATACGCTTCATAAACAAGGGTATGATACCAATAACTTGAAGTCATTTATCTAGATGTTTTACAGTCATCTTGTGGACTGCTATAAGATATCTGATCCAAGATGACAAGCTTACTCTTTGTTTCCTCTAAAATACCAGATTTGACTTTACAACGGGATTTGACATGTTCAAGACGGCAGATGTCTTATAAGAAACAAAAGATTTTTCCTTTCTAGATTGCGGTCATGGAGTTAGTAGTCTACCTGTATGGGTTTTATTCGTATGTTTATTCTACTATAGGGAAACAAGACAGACAAAGGGGAGGTTTGGGTACCCATAAACCGGTTTAACCCTACCGCTGGCTTTTGCTAGTGCCGGTACCAAGTCCGGCTGTCCCGAGTTCCTATCGTTGTTTATGTTTGTCTTTTGTATTTTTATTGGTTTTTTTTTCTTGTGCAATTCCTATTTACTTTCTGGCATGTGGCTATGTTTTTCGGCCATTGTAGGTGTTTCCTGTTATCTTTTTTATTCCATAACTCTACCAGTTCACCTGATTTCACCTGTTTTTATTGGGTCCGTGTTGTTCAGCTTTCTATGCGGGTGTGTCATCATTTTTCTTTTCTGTGCCGTACTCATGTTATGTCTTTGTTTCTTTGTTTTTCGTTGTTACCATTGTCCTTGGATTATGCGTTTTGGACTGACGGTTCGGTTCTCACTACTCTTGCCCTTTAACGAAATAAACCAACAAATAGACGACTTTCCACTACGTGAATTTTCCCGGAAAACTTTGACGCCACAATATAGATTTTCCAACGTCACAATGTTTAGTGACGCAATTTGCGCCGATTGACCCCAGGTCAACCGGCGCAATTCATCCATAAAAGAAGTAAGAAAGTGGTCTATACAACCCAGTTAACCAAAAGTGCATTTTGTCATAATCATATAGGGTCTGTAAGTCTCGTCATGTGACACCGAGAAATCACGTTAAAATTGGAATTTGAAAGAAAACGAATCCCGCCAAAATATGACGTTGCAGGATTTTGATGTCCTAATTTTTTGCTTCAAACGTCATATGATTTTGTTAAAAATGCAACTTCCGGGTAAAAATTATGTACCCGGAAGTTCCAAAATTTAACGAGACTTACAGACCCTATTATTGATGTGATATGAAGTAGTAGTATACAGCATGAATGACGACTAAAACAGTAGAATTTATTAGATAAAAGACTTGATCGGATATAATAAAGATTAACAGCTTATTAATTAATGAGTTTTTCAATCTTGGTTTTTTTTAAACAGCCGATGTTGACATAAAAACTTCAAGAATATCAGAAAATTCAAAATATGCAACATTGAATTTTATGACAAGGTTAAGACATCTTATTTTCTCTAGTATAAAATGATAAACGGTATTCTTTGTACTCTACATTTGTCGTCATATCTCAGTCTCTTTATCCTGATGTCCCTTTTCATAATGATAAATTGTTTCATAATTCTTTAGAGTTACTAGAACGGCTTCTCTTTTTCAAACTACAATATTATATAACTAGCAAGAACTAACAATACTGTTGTGAATAAATGCTAGCTGATTTAAACAACTATTGATATGTAGAAAAGTACAGTGCCATTTTGTTGCAATCGAACTATAACAAGATGTTTTTAAAGCATGTTTTTGATAAATGCAGTCCATTTATCAATTTCAACGGACATTTATATACGTTATAATGTACAATTACTCAGATTCTACAGATTGGAGTGAAAGGTGACTTCAATCATTCTATTTAATGAGTACATCATCAATTATATTGGCGTTTGATTAAATCTTGATAATTCAACTTAAATCTAGAAAGCAGAACAGATAATTTAATTTAATTCTCTTACACCGAGTTCTGTAGTTCGTATCTTTACTCCGACAATCAGTGTGCTACGATTTTTATTATCAGAATACTAGACCAATTTAAAGTAATTCATGATGTATTGACTTGTAGATACATTTAATGCCTTTAGATAGATGTGGTGGTATTATTAAATACGGTGATTAGTCGGTAGAATTTCATTCTCCCCGTTGTAGAAGATTGGCATTAAAGATTCCCACAATGATGTTTAGGTAAAATGTCTAGTTTAATTTTCTATTCATTCATCCACTA
>MJUU01066117.1:141818-164174 GCA_002080025.1 Modiolus philippinarum | reverse complement strand
AGTTTATCTCTTACATATGCAGACAAAAATCCTTCTAAGGGCTTCTAAACTTCTCAAAAAAGAATATTTATAGTTGTTATATCAGCAATTTTTAAAGTCAAAAACAGCTTTTCCCTCTGTATATAGTGTATTTTCTCTTTCTTACTAATTCCCTTTTCCCCCTTTTTATATTGATTTTATTTACTTATTTATTTATTTATTCATTATTGGTCCTTCTCGATATTAATACCTTCGGGCTCCAACACTTGGGCTTCGAGCCCAAGCACTAGAACTCTGGGCTCCAACATTAGGGTTCCGGGCTCCAACACTAGGGTTCCGGACTCCAACAAAAGGGCACTGGGCTACAACACTATGTTTCAGGGCTCCAACAAAAGGGCACCGGGCTCCAACACTATGTTTCAGAGCTCCAAACCAGGGCTCCGGGCTCCAATCCTATGGCTCCGGGTCCCACTCACTTTAACAAAGATTCTTAAAAAAACCTGTTTCCCGATTCAGGGTGATTTTTTTCAGTGTTTCCCGTGTCACACCCGTTGTTGGGGTTAAGCAGTATTCAGTGAAGTCTATTACCGCTTCCAATCATGAACCCTTCAAGTTTTCCCGGCTTCATTGCATTTTGTTGCATCATATTAAAAATTGTCTTTAAAATACGTAATAAAATATATGATGACCCTATAACGTCCCGGTCGTGGACGAATCTGCTGGTGGATGAACAGCTGTCACAGAAACACTAGCGCCATCTGTTGTCATAATTCAATCATACGCGTTTTTTCCGCCACGTTTATTTTAAGCACATAAAAACAAAAATACAAAGACAAAAGTTAAAAGATAAAATATAAAAGTTAAAGAATGATGCACAATGAATACTTACTTTGAACATTTCTCTTTCAAATTATAAAACATGAAATTTTTCGAAATTAACACGGTAGATATAATGTCGTGAAAGAAGAATTTAGAACTTAACGAACAAAGCATAGAAATGGGAACATTTAAAGAAAGAACATAAAATATAACAAATTGAGTTTTAGAAACAATATTATAAAATATAAAAACTGCAGAAGTCGGGATGAAATAGGAACATTTAAAGAAAGAATATAAAATATGATAAATTAGCATCCTAGAATCTATAATATAAAATATAGAAAATGCAGAATTATGGATAAGGAAAGTGAAAACAATAAAAAGAGAAGATAAAATTTACAGCATATAATTTCTCTGGTGGCGGAAATACCCCTCCATAGAAATAAACATTTCATTATGATAAAAATGAAAAATGTCAAGTGGTATCAATGCAAAACAGATTTCCCGTTTTCCCCTACATTACGGCGCTCATTGTGGAGATCAATGTAAATTCCGAATTTTGTTCTCCATCGAGTAAATAAGACCGGGACGCAATCAAAGACAGGAGGCAAGCAATCAATTGTAGAGAGATTCGTGATTGGTTAATAATGATCTACAGGAAGAAATAGCGACCGATACAAAATGAAATGCATCAGTATATTTCTACTTTGAAACATGTCTTGAATTAAATGCTGAAGCGGCAAAAGGTTTTGTGAAATATTATTTTTTCACTAATACGTTGTTCACACGTATGTAGAATTTTCCTTTCGAACTTCAAATATTTGCTTCAAATTTCGTTTTAATGAATGGTGTTGCATATTAGTCGGTAACCAAAATTATAAAAATATGGTCTCCCACATGAAAATGGTTTCAACTCTATCTCTCATTAGAAATTGTGGAATATTTTGCAAAATTCCGGTTTCAATAGTATACCTTTTTTTTAAATAAATAAATAAATAAATACATTGTAAATACTTTATTATTCCAATTAATACATGTGGTGGAATAAGAACTTTTTGTTCAGTATTATCGGTTACTTATTATTTAGGAGTCTATATATTTTTATAGATTTTATAGATTTCACTAATACATTTTTTCACACGTATGTCGAATTTTTTGTGGAATTTGTGGAATATTTTGCAAAATTCCGGTTTGAATAGTATACCCTTTGTTTGTAATAGTAAGTAAGTATGTATTTATTAAATAATTACACCTTATTTAAGTTAGCTGTATTCTGATTGGTTAATGGTCGTTGTATTTTTTGACAAATACCACCCCCACCGTGGTATTTGTCCCGGAGTCATATGATAGAGACATTCGGTGTAATTAAACAGATATATCATGAACGTCGGGGTATTTGCCAAAATACCCCTCCTTATCATGATAAATCTGTTCACAAATCACTGGCCCATGGAGGCATATAACAGTATAATATATGTGGTTTAATAAAGATGAAAAAAGTATAATTATGTGGTTGAATAAGAATTTCTTGTTCACTTTTTCTAGTTACTGCTTTCTCTTCAAAGCCACGAATATTTCTTTCGCCTTTCACTAAAGATATGCGAGAGAAGCCGGTCTTCCATTCATCCCGCACGTTTCAGGATGAATGACTACTACGACAAGTCAGTTATGGAGAGGATGAATCTAGCCAAGTTTTATGAAGGAAGACGAGTTACCACCAGGGGCTAAGTGGTCAACGTTCGAAAATGAAACAGCTGCTGGCCATCTACAAGATTTGACGACACGGGACCAGTAGAAGAATTTGAAGATGGAAAAGAACGGCGACTCAGTCCGGAGACAAGAGTGGTTAAGGTATAGATAAGAGACTCCTCAGATTTAGGATCCACTGGTTCCCTCTACATATGAAGATTGAGATGGTTCTTGGGTACATGAGACGTTTCGGTAGTAATGTTGAGGAAGAAATGGACTACGATGAGATTACGCTGAAATCAGGGACCCTATCAGGAAGAATGCGAAGTACAGAGCAGCAGCACATGATGATACCGTACAAAGGGCAGATTTTTAATCGGCCGGTCCTCATCACTGTGCTTGGTAGACAGTCCATCTGCTTACGATGTGGAAAAAAAGGGCATCAGAGACGACATGTCCAGAGAGACCAACAACAGCTCCAAAAACAAGAACGTCACAGTATGCAGCAGTATCCAGTGGTAAAGAAACTACGAGCAGTGAAGGCACTGGGCAGAGTGCTGATGTACTGGGACTAGACTTGTTCCAAGTCCATTCCTATTAATTATGTTTTTGGACCCCTTTAATAAAAAAAACTAGCTATGAGATAGTCAAAGCTGCAGAGAAAGGTACAGCACATTGATAGAGGGAACAGCAGGATAGAATACTGATAATATTAAAGGGGAAAATGTTATCAAAGAGATTTTAACAAGGAGATTTAAATCAAATACAAAGTGACTTGTAGCAAGTCCATCAGGCAGTGAAGGTGCTCAGCCGAGTGCCGAGGTACTGGTAGGCGGTGAAGGTACTGTCCATGGTCCATGCTGTTAGCAGTGAGGACACTCTGGCGAGTGTTGATGTACTGAGTAATGGTGAAGACACTCTCTCGAGTGTCGATGTACTAAGCAGCGTGAACACACTCGCCCGAGTGTCGATGTACCGAAAAGGCACAGAGATGACGATGACAGCAGCGAGGATGAAGAAGACGGTCAGCAGAAGAAGTTGAGAGGGATAGACGACACGGATGAAGAGACTGGTGACAATAAGGCAACATTACGTTTGCCGTTAGTACCGCACAATGACCCAGGCGATCCGATAGATTTAGACATTTCATGATATTCATCTTTATTGTAAATATCTGTGCAAAATTTATCTCCCTTAATTTTACCTCTGTTTTGTCCCTGGACTTTGGAATATTTGTAACCCCCATTGATTTGATCTTCTTTTTGTCCCCGGACTTTGAGACTGAACACTGGTTTTAACTCGCTTATTGTATAAGTGTATTTACGATTGTAGTTACCACTGTTTGTGTGATTTATATTTAGTGTTGTATAATACGTTTAACTTTGTATGATTTGCAAACATTTATTTTACCTTTATATATATATATATATTAAAGCATTACCGTCTTAATATGGATAAAATTGACATATAATGTATTTGATTGTTGTAAGTTGTAAAGGGCTATCGCATTGGCTTAGCAGTTTCAGAGGAGATCTTTGGATGTGTTTTCCAATAGGGTCCAATGTTAAAACTATGTTCCCCACTGGCGACCATCTTGGATATAGCGATGACCTGAAAACAACTTTTTTCAGGGAGAAACCAAGGACGTATATTTAAATCTATATCTAAATATACGTCCTTGGACCAACTTAAGACTACTGTGGCCAAGTTTGGTTCCTTTGGCTCAGCGGTTTCAGGGAAGGTCTTTGAATTGTTTTCCCATTGGTCCTATATAAAACTGATCCAGCTGGCGACCGACTTGAAAAACAACTTTTTTTGCAAAGCAATTGTGGTTCCAATTGGCCAAAAAGTTCAGAGAAGATCTTTGAATGTGTCTTCCAATAGGATCTAATGTTAAAACTATGATCCCCGCTAGAGGCCATCTTGGAAATAGGGCGGACCCATTTTTTTTTTTTTTTTTTGCAGGGAGCTATCTGATGACTATTGTAGCCAAGTTTGACTCCGTAGTTTCAGAGAAAATCTTTGAATGACAAGTGTACGCCAGGCGGACGAAAGACGCTAAGTGATGGCAAAACATTGACTATAGCCAGGTGAGCTTTTTACGGAAAATGACATAAGTCCAGGACGGATTAACAAATTTTATTCAAAATTTTTCATGTCTCTAAGGGTTTTTGAGTTAATAAACAGCAATTTATCCCAATCTTAAGACCATGATTTTTTTTGTCTTCTTTTTATTTTTGTTTTTGTTGGACATAAAAATCACAATCATAAAAGTAGATACCATGGTATTGATTCAGGCTACAGGTACACTTTGGTCCAACAGTTTCAGAGGATAAGTTCTTTGAAAAAAAAGTTTATTACGGCGAATCTAGGCGAAAACTGGTGGCATTTGCTAACATTGTCCTTCTGGAAGGTGAGTATAAAAGGGCAAATAATCCATACATGTATCTCTTAAATCCTTAAACAAGGGCTCTTGAAAGCTTTTTTAGCAAATTAGGTATACACTATTTAAGGTCTAATGTCCCCTATATACATGTATAAATCAGTGGAAACCAATAGAAAAATAAAAAGAGGCTCTCAAGAGCTTGTATCGCTCACCTGGGTTCTATGCTGCACTATATCCTATAGTCTTCGTTCCCAGCTGGCATTTCCTTGGATGAATTACCAACATAAAATACATAAACCTTTAAGAGGATCAACCAGGAAATGTCATGCTAAAATTCAACTGAAATTGTTAAAGCAGTTTTAGAGGTGAAGATCTTTAAATGTATTACCATTTCAACTATTTCCCGCTGAAAGTAATCTCGGATGAGGTAAGAACATTAAAATCACACATCTGGAAGGGGACCAACAAAGGACAATTGTAACAAAGTTTGGTTCAAATTGGCTCGGTATTTTTTTAGGAGATAATCTTTTCATTAATTTCCCATAGGGTCCCGATGTTAGAACTATGTTCCCTGCTGGCGGAAATCTTGAATGAGGTACGAGCATAAAAATCCCAAACTTTGATGGGGCCACCCAAGGACTATTGTGACCAGTTTAGTCTCAATTTTGCTTAGTAGTTTTGAATAAATTTCCAAGGAGGTTTTATGTTTAACTATGTCGGCGCTGGTATCAATCTTGGTTGAGGTATGAAGAAAATAATCAAAAGCTTTGAAAGGTATCACCTGAGGACTATTGTGACCAAGTCTGGTTCCAATTGGCCTCGTGGTTTCAGAGGAGAATATCTTTCAGTGAAAAGTTAATGACGGACGGACAACGAACGACAGACGCCGCGTGCCTATCTACCCAAAGTAAAGTAGTACTGAATTTAATATTGTACCAGTCTAAATGCATTACTAAGTACAAAAACATACAAGGGGCTCTTCGGAGCCTGTATCGCCCACCTGGGTCACCTATGCTGCACAATATCCTATTCAAATCTATCTTCCCCGCTGGCAGCCATATATCATGGATGAGATACAAACTTAAAAATCACAGAATAGAAGAATTGCGCGAAAGGAATACCATATAAAGGTGAAACTTAAATTGTTCAAGCAGTTTCAGAGAAAATCCAATATGGTTCTATTTTCCCGCTGACGGCCATCTTGGATGAGGTACCAATCATAAAAATTACAAACTTTGAAGAGGACTGCGTATATGTTTGGTTCCAATTAGCTCAGTGGTATCAGAGGCAAAATCCTTGAATGCATTTTTCATAAGGTCTTATGTTTCCTGTTGGCGGCTACCTTGGACCGTGAGAAACGAACATAAAAATCACAAACGTGGAAGGGGACAACCAAAGGACTATTGTGACTAAGTTTGATTCCTCAATAATTTCAGAGGCAGATATGTTTGAATGCATTTCCCTTAGGTCCTTCTATAAAACTACGTTCATCTTTGATAAGATGAGATCACAAATATCTACTGTCACTGCAATTGGCTTTGTGTTTTCAGAGGAGAAAATCTTTCAGTGCATAACCAATAGGGTCCCTAAGTTAAAATATATTCCCCACTGGTGATGTACATATAATAAATCTCGAACTTTTAAGGGGGCAAGTTTGTTTCAAATTCGTCAAGAGGAGATCATCTTAAATGAAAAGTTTACGACGGGTGACGTACTTCAAGTAATGGCAAAGGCAAAGTCTCGACCTGGCTACAGCCAAATAAAACTAATGTCATTGTCATTGGTATAACCTCATTCTTCACCTCACTAAAAAAGAAGATTTGTGATGGATTGTCTGAATTATTTTATATCATATAATTTACAAATTACCTTTAGTACACTACACACTAAAAGATCAATGTTTCCATGATATTAAAAGTCATTAATATATATATATCTATATACACATAAAAATTTAAATAGCACTAAAATGTGATTAAAATATTCAACAAATTTTACATAACACTCCAGTCAACAGTTGATGTTGCACTTTGAGCACTTAATGGATAATATGAATGTCCTGGAAGTAGTGCAGTGTCTGTGGCAGCCATCATACTGTTTTGATACAAGTCTAAGTGATACGGTATTTGGTGCGGCATAAACGTTGTCGGAAATGTCCCGAAATCGAAACTTCCTGTTTGAAGAGGTTTCACAAATGCAGTCTGCGTACCACGTGGCGGGTACATATTTGACACATTTGATGTAGCAGTCATCTGGCTGGTCATTGTTGATGCCAAATAAGGAAATGGTATTGACATAGATGAACTTGATGGTAAGCTAGGTGGATAAAAAATCCCTGGTGAAGACACTGACGGAAGAGAATTTCCAGAAGGCGTACTATTCAGTGAAGATATAGGGTAAGCAGGAGGCGACAGCGACGGAAATAATGGCGGCGAAACAGAATGACTGTAATAAGATAATGGCTGTGAATTCCTTTGTTGTGATAAAGATGTAATGACGGGAGTTGACACAAACGAAGGCATGGCTGGCAATATTGGTGTGAAGGAAGATATAGAGTCACCTTCATAACTGATGTTTCCCACAGGTGAAATTGATGGCGAGATAGACAATGGGCTGACATGTCCTAAATCCGGCAAATCAGGAGTTTTACGAGTGGTATCCAAAACACATGAATTTCCAGACAGGAAGGAGCATTCTTGTCCATATCCAGAATCGGTTAGTTTCTTCCTTTTTTCCTCGGGACTTGAATCACATATACTAGCACTTTCACTGTCTCTGCTAGTGTTATTTTCGGCATTAGGTGAATTTGTATATGAATTTTCTGTTATAACACTGTCTGATAAGCTTTGTTTTCGTCCGTAATGTAAGGTTTGGGTCGGTTGTCTCTGTATAATATTATATTGGTTTTCTAGAGATGTGTCAGGACAGACAATTGTTTGTTGTGGCCTACTGGCCGTTGGTTGTTGTTGCGGCCGGCTGACTGTGGGCTGTTGTGACTTTAAGTGGTCCGGAATGTAACATGCCTGTGCTTCCAAAACTTTACCCGGAGATGGTGTAGTAAGGATCATCTGTTGGAAAACTTCCATTTTCTTTTCAAGATAAACTGCTACCTGATCCCAAAACTTTCCAGCATTTACACGAAAGTATCCCCAACGAAGCGTATTTGTCCCGCTTTCAGTGTCTACATTAGGTCGATAGTCTCCCCTAGCAAAATTTACGATGCTTCCTGGAACTATACACCAAAGATAAGTTGATCTGTTCAAATTGTTGTTTCCACTTGAACCTCTGCCAACAGCAATTTTTGTGAAGCACTTTGTTTTGGACAAACTATGTCGCACGGCGTTACACCAATGTTTACGAGTAGAATTCCTGAAGAAAGTAAATCTGCTCTTTATGTATTTATATATTTCTGTTATTGGTAAGCAGAAATTTGGAGACCGGAGAATCGCTAGATATATCATTTCTGTATACGAGTAATTTGGCTTTATATTGACGTCATCCTCCTGGTCCAAACGTTCATAAACGGTAACGAAGTCGTCCATTATTGTCCTGAGTTCCGTTTCCGCAGCGCCTAATATTGGCTGGACTGGAATTTGATGGTTATTACCTGTAAAAGACGAAATGAAATTATTAAAAAATAGATTCTTAAATGTCCAATAATTTTCAATGGTTCGATTGATCGGTCGCTTGAATAGCTTGGTTTTGATTGATTTATTGGTTTGGTTTTAAATGATTGGTGATTTGGTTTTGATTGCTTGCTTGCTTGCTTGCTTGCTTGCTTGTTTGATTGATTGATTGATTGATTTATAAGATTGATTGATTGATTGATTGATTGATTGATTGATTGATTGATTGATTGATTGATTGATTGATTGATTGATTGATTGACAATCTTGATTATCTAAGGTGGTTATTAACACAACATGTACCTTTTACAGTCATTTTATAGTTAGCTTGACCAGTGTGGCTGGCAGACATAAAGTCAGTCGACAACTTTAACTGCTGGACTAATAATTGGTCTTCATCACCTTTTGTGAACTAATTTGTATCTTTAGAAATGCATTTTGTAACAGATCATGTAACACATAATTAGTTTGTTTGGTCATATAATCCCTAACACCTTCATTGAGATTCATCTAGTAGCACCTGATTTTGTCAATTAATCAGTTTGTTTAGTTTTTAATCCAATTTAATGTGATAATTAGTCTTGACACCTTTACAGCTTGTCAATGCTTTAAGGAACAAGTTTTTTAAAATTTGTTTTGTAAAAAGCAATCAATGTTGATTGGGATTCGTAAGCCAAACAGGGAGATTTTGTGCTTTATGAAGTGTTACTAAATAAATTTCTAAAGGTTAAACAAGATGACAAAAGATAATAATTGTTGATTATCAGTCAAGCAGGCAGTTTTGCAGTGATTCAAACAGACTTCTAATTAGTCTGGTCAATGTAACTGTAAAATGACTGTAAATGGCCTCTTGTCAGTGAATATAAATTTCACATGCGCACTGAGCTGATTCTTATTCAATAGAATTTAATTATCAAGATTTGGAAAAAACAATCGTAATGTGACAGGAACCCGATATTAAAGACAGCTTCTCTAGTTCCTATTCAATTTACAATATTTGACCAATCAGGACAAAAACTCATATAAGGGTATTTAGAATTTCTTCAAAATTTGCAGGCGGGTAGATCTTGATAAGCTGAACATTTTTTGCAGTATAAAGTTGACCTCTACTTGTTATAGTTTTTCTAATAAGAAATATTAAAATTGTAAATATGTTGCGGGAAAATGGCAATATCTCCAAGGCAGGTTTTCGGATTTAAATGCAATTTACCCATATTTTCGAGTTTTTGAAACAGCGGCCATGTTTTTATCTTCGGACCAATCGAACACAATTTTGTTACTGCATACCCTGGTGATGATTCAGGTCAATCTTGGTTACAAGTGGGCCAGTGGTTTCTCTACATATATATGGTATTTATTCTCTAAATACCAAGTTACAATGGTACAGAGAAATACAAAATATAACAATGTACAAGTATATTGATAACATACATTAGATCAACATAATAACCATGGAGGTACACAAATACATATAACACCAAAGTGTAAAATATATATATTTATATATGTGTATTAGTCTCTGTAATAATTATTTTTGTAATGTTTTGTCATCATGTCCTCAATGGACCCTTGATTGGTTAATAAAGCTATTATATTCTATTCTATTCTATAACACCATACATTTAAATTAAGTTATCACCCTGGATTTTTATATTTTTTTGTTGTTGACTATACGGATTTTACAAAGGTTGTTCAGATCAGAAGGATTTTTTCTGTTCATCAATTCACGAAATTTTAAAGTATTATGCCTAACTCTAAATTTTGATCGAAGAAAATTTTTTCTTTCATCCTTTCATTTTCAAAACCAGTACAGCTGAATAAGTAATGATATTCGTCCCCAATTTCTTGTAAATTACACAAAAGACACTTTCGATCTCCCCTAGAGATATTATGTCATCTGCCAGTCTCAATAGGGAATCTGTGGTTCATAGTTCTAAATCTACATAACGTGGTTATATTTTTGTTCTTCAGTATACTAAAATAGCTTTCAAATTCAAGTTTATCTTTATATATTCTGTAGTTCAGAGATTTAGGGGAATTCTGCACATCCGCATACCATTTCTGTTGGAACTGATCTTTTAGTCTATTTCTTATTTGATTGTATTATAACAAATTAACACTAGCAACATTTTGAGAAATAAAAACGTTTGAATACCTGCATTCGTCCAGAATTGTCTTCACAAATTTTAACCATGTGATATTTTCGTATTTTTTTCAGAGCAAAGCCATATAGCACCGAAGGAAGTTTCTCTAGTTTACCTGTAATTAATTTTGCCCAATATTTGATACCTCTGAGTTTAATATTTACATCTAAAGGGTGTCTACCCAATTCGCCATAGACCATGAAATCAGGTGTCGATTTTTTTGCATTTAACAAGATTTTTAAAAATTTTAAATGGACTCGTTCAATGCATGTATTATTTCCGGCCCCCATATTTCACATCCATACAAAAGTATTGGTTGAATAACTTTATCAAATAGATCAAGCTGTGATTGTATAGACAAGTTATGAAGTCTACCCTTTTTTAATGTATCATACATAGCCACGGTTGCTTTTCCTGTGTTGTACTTTTTCGCTTTACAGAAACTACCTGCTTTAGAAAATATAACTCCTAAGTGCATAAACTCATGCCCCCCACCACTCATCTACGATATCTATGACATTATTGTCATATTTGAATATTAATTCACCAGGTAATCTACCTCTTGTAAGAACAACGATTTTACTCTTGTCAGTATTCACTTTTAACTTCCAGGTGACACAAAATTCATGCAGCGTGTCAAGTTGATTTTGTCGCAAGAGAAAATAGATTATGCACTCTTTGTGACGAAAATTTAACTGGTGATGAATTTCATTACCTATTTATATGCAAAAATACAGATATTAAAGTCCTAAGGAAAAAATATATTCCCGATGACTATACAGTCCGTCCGTCAGTTCATAAAATGAAACATATGATGTTATACTGTAACACGAAATTATTGTCTAATGTCGCACTTTTCATAAAACATGTCTGCATTATTAATTTAAAATGTTTTTCACTCTTTCATATACTTGTGTATTGTTATGTTTTCTATTTTATGTATTTTGTATGTACCTGTCTTGTCTGTCATTGTGTTGTATGTATATATATTGTCCTCATGTTACACATACTTTGTGTCTGAGTGTAAATAAAGAATCTGAATCTGATTTTGTAAATCTTTCGCAGATTCTGACAGTAATACAGTGTCATCAGCATATAATATAATAAAAAGTCGAAGGTATTTATCAAGTTCTTTCTCAATTTCATTCCATAGACTAACTAAGCCGACCAAATTTTTCTCAGCCATAAAATTTTCTAATCATTAACATATAAAGAAAAAAACAAAGGGACAGATTCTCACCTCGCCTAACGCTTATATTACTTTGGAAAAAGTCAGAGTATTCAGTACCATTAAAAACGCGCGACTTTATATTACTGTACATATTTACTATTATATTGTACATTTTCCCACTAATGGGGTGATTTAAAAGTTTTGCCAATAAACCAGGTCGCCAAACAGAAGAGGTGATTTTTGAAATTGTTGACGAACGAACAGGCGAATGAGGACAGACGACGGGCTAATGAGGACAGACGACGGGCTAATGAGGACAGACGACGGGCGAATGAAGACAGACGACGGACGCAAATTGATGGCAAAAGCTCACATAGCCTTTTAAGTCGGGTGATAAAAAATCGCCGAGCAGAGAGAGGCTCCAATTTTTTAGACAAATATTGACAAAAGCCCCATTTTTTTTCTAAAATTATATCTTTTTGGGTTTTTGGGGACGCACACCACGGCTCTGTAGCCATCCCATTAATTTGCACCTGCCACAGACCTTTCAACACCATATAAGATGGCTGTGTGACGGATGTCATACCTGAAGCAGATCTTGCTTACCCTTCATCAGTACCTGAAGATACCTCCGATTTTGTAGGGAATTACACCTCTGGTGCTTTAGTTGTTCATTTTTCTTTGTTTTGTATTTTTCATGTTGTCTCAATTCGTATTAAATCTAAATTGTCGTATTTTGGGATTTTTTATTTGAGGGTTTTCGCTTTCTGACTGTTTTGCTTCGGTATTCATGTGTCAAAATATATTAATTATACAGATTCAATTCAATTCAAAATATTTTATTGCTTATATTATTACAAACAAAATGATCGGATAAAAGGCTGTGCTTATATGAATTCTCTCAGAACAAGATGGACAATTTCGGAAATATGTACAAAAAATGTTAAATTGATCAAGTTGCATTACAGTGGGTCAGGAATAATATTGTTGTAATATGTAATTTATGTAAATTCTAAAACCAAAGGATTAACTCCCACCATCGCAGTTTTGTCCTTAGCTATATTTGATAGAACTGATTATTCGGATTTCGTTTGGTTTTATGCATTTCAACATTTTTTGAAATTATTGATTTCCTTTCTTTGGGTTCTAGTGTAGCTGATGAGGAATAAATTTCCGAAATGGCCATACAGCTTATTAAAATTAATACAGTTTGAGTTTACATATGTGTTATGATCTCATGTCCATTTACTCCATATCCTTTCGTAAAAAATATACATTACTAAGTTTTTTTTTCTCCAAAATTATAAAAACATATTTGTTATGTTCTACAGTTTTAATTTATAGAAGTGAACCACTGTAATGCGACTTAATCCTATTGTGCTATAGCAAATTAGTATATATCATTTTACCAACAAGCCATAATTTTTTATAAGCACCATCTTTCCTAAAATTTTAGTTTATAAATCATATGTTTATGTATTACATATTATATTTTTAATACTAAAGACTAAGAAATAAATAAATAATTTATTAAGCTTGTTGAGCGCATTTAAAGAGATAATGATATTAAAAAAGGAAAAAAGAAATATATAGAAAAACTTATGATACTTAAAAATAACAGGATATAAAGAAAGGAGTAGAGGGGCGACAATATGGTAAAAATGACGCCCATTTAACTGGGATGCTTTCAAGATTTCGAGATTTATTATTATAACGCTCAGACACTTTATCTACACATACTTGAAGGCTTTCAATGAGTTCAATTGTCAATTTTATATTCTTATTCATCGACCATCAATTATAAATGCAAAGTTATTTAATAATTCAACACTATTTTTGCTTTTACCAATCAAATAATAATATACTTTATATACTGAGGCCAAATTTATACAGAATAAAAAAATCTATAAATTTTGTTCCTTTATTTGCAAAGCAAGAACACTGAAACAGACAATGAAACTCGTCCCCTACAAATATGAAACACGCTGTCTAATCAATGATCATCTACTACTTTTTCGTATTTCGATGGGAGGGAAAAGATAAAATTTTGAACCACAACCCTCAGTAATAACAATTCCTACACCATAAAATTAAGTAAAATTTATAAATTTTTGCATAGATGGGTCTTCTGACACAAGCTTTGCATCAAATTATTGAATTATCATTTTTTTAATGAGTGTTACACTACTGAAATGAATACACACAATATCATAACTGAAGGTAAACTGTGTGCTTTAAATATCTTCTTATTTGTTAATTGTTTTGTAAAAACTCCTTTCAAGTTTTCACTCGAAAATCGGGCTAATTTTAGTTACATAAAGTCATTCAACAATTCGAGTTGTCCTAAGTCCGAATTTCTAAGTCGTTGATATGTATATTCATACAACTTTTTGTGATGTAGTTGAAAAAGGCGTCTTAAAAAATGAATGGTGAATGAAAGGATATGGAGTAAATGCATATGAGACACAGTCCTACAAATACATGGTAAAAACAAGCAAAGGAACAACGCTTTTATTGTTGTTCTACATCGGTATATCGGAATATCGGTATTCAATTCTTGCTTTTAATTGTGAGATTCGAGGACTAAAAAAATAATTTATTGACGTAGATATGGAGATAAAAGATTATTATGATTATTATTTCGCATGATTTTAGTTTTCTTGGTAAAGAAACCGTCAATGATAAAATAATGATTAGTATTATTATAACAAAACAAATGACTTACCATCCGTTGACATTTTAGACGGACATTGGCTTGCATCTTTCAGCTCACTGTCGCCGTGTTCTCGTTTACGTTTCACCATGGCTTTGGGTTCAGGCTTGTGTGTTCAAAGAATCAACTCAAAATGAAATCCGTCAGCTTGTCAGACAAAAGTGAACTTCAGATTTCTTATCTCCAAACTTTAACGTTTCTGTGTCAGTTGTTTGTTCTCAAAGATGAGCTTTCAATGGCATTTTGAACTCAATTCAGTATTGCACGAGAAATATACATGTGTCAATCGCCGTCACGTGGTCGTCCATTACGATTTTAAAATGTGTTCATATTTCTCAATAGCCTACTTAGCTTGTTGTTATAATTTTATTATTTGATTGTTTTGTTTTGTAGCCCACTCTTAGTTGTGATTAAGAAAACATATTAATTAATTTTTTAAGTCGTTGAGAAATTTTGTGTCAAGTTTGAAATGCGTTCATCATTCTGAGTGACATTTTGAGAAAAACTAAAATAAATAATTTTATCAGTAAACTTTTTATTAATACAACATATTAATAAAAAGTGCATTTTAAATGTTTTGTTTTTTTTGTTTTGATTTTTTTAATGGGTGATTTTTTTATTTGGGGTTGCGTTTTTTTTGTTATGTTTTATATATTTTTTTATTTATTACTATTTGAATTTATTTTTTATTATTACCTTATTCATTTATTTATTTGCTTTTCTTAATTATTCACTAGATTTCTCTCATAAGTCGACTTTCAGTTGCAACATATAGCTTGTCAAATATCTGTTTCATGTCAAATTATTCGTATTTAAACTTTTATTCATATAATATCCAGGAACAATATATTTTTCAACAAAAGCCAATAGTTAGGTGTTGAAAAATATTATTGCCCTTTTTATGATTTTAATATTGTTTCAAAAAATATTGCATATATTTAAACGGTTTTGACGGCAGGCAGGCATAGCCCAGATAGCCTATATAGATATACAAGGAGGTTACAACTATATATATGTACAATGTTTTCATTAAAAAATTAATTTAACAAACATTCATTATGCATCTATTGAATTCAGTCAATTAATTTTTTTACTATATATTCTTCTTTTCGATATTATTACGAATTAATATCTTATGCAGCATGTTTTCTCATAGAAAATTCTCTTACTGTAGTGTATATTATGAATTTTTACAAGTTAAAAAAATATTGAAAAATAGTCGTACATTTATGCGTGATGTTTTTCACGCTGCAAAACCATATCAAACTTGAGGAGTTAAAAAAGTTTTAAAATATAGAATTCAGCTCCCTCCGCTATGAATCACTACAAGTTTAATGAATTCATGTCTAATATTACAACACCATTTAAAAAACGGACAAACTGACACATGCATGTTGTTGCTTTTTTTTCGTTTTTGTTTTGTATGTTTGTTTATAATTTTTTAATTCTTTTTATACATTTTTTTTTATTTGTGTGAAAAATAATCTCATATGAAGAATTATAACGCTATACAAAAAATGATATCGCTTCTCCTCAGAAACAAAATAATATGTTCGATAATGTAAGTAAGTTTATTGAACCAAAAGCAATACAGCGTATAGCTATAACATATATACATAACATAATAGTGTAGTTGATAGCATCGGGGGAAAGATATATTGCATATAAAATAAATCACATATCAAATCAGTATTTCACAATTCTTTAGCATAAAGTGAAAGCCATCGGTTGAACCCCAATTCTTGAAATTTTTTTTTTAATTTCAAGTACATATACAAATGTATATTTTTGTCTCATATTCCTTCATTCAGCTAGCTGTATACATGTAATTTAGACAAAAAACTTTTATTTTCTGACAATTTTATTTTATTATGTTATTGTACATACGCCGTGGCAATCTGATCACCTGGTACGTAATCTATTTCATATGTTTTTATCAGAATATTATTGCCGTTTATACTGAAACTGCAGTCCCTATTTCTATGTAGATAATAACATAAGGTGTAGACCGCCACATCAAACTCTGGACTGGACCCAATAATTAACGAACTGATCTTCTTGTAACCATTGTACCATTTGAAATGTACACCAAGTACTCCGAACTGAAAAAAAATGATATATATGTATCTGGAGACAAGTATATTGATATTAGACATTGTCTAGCTGTCGTATGTGGATAACAACGAAATTGAAATGTGAAATAAAATTAAAATCTAAAAAAATATATATTCTTGTATATATATTTATAAGATGTTAACTTTATTTCATATTTTATTCCTTTGTTCTCCATGTACGACTTGCCGACATACGTCGCACATTTTAAACAGCCGATTCTCTTAAAGAATTATTTACAAACGTCGCAGGCGACAAAATTATTCAATTTTTAAAAGCTGTAAATATGTATAGTAAAATATAAGTTTATATTATCCAAGGTTTAAATTTCATTAAATCTGATCTATTTATCTTAAATTGTATAGCGTACGATTTTATCTTTTAGAAGTTGTTTTATCTGTACATAGCCATACGTTTTATATGATTGTTTTAATCATATATTCATAATATCATCAATAGTTCACGCCACGATATAGCTGAAATATTGCTGAAGTTGGCGTTAAACAACAATCAATCAATCAATAAATCCATGTACGACAGCTACACAAACGTTCTTACACTGTCTAATTTATATTACATTCAGCTGTCTCGCAACATTTACGTAGTAGTAACTTGTACAGAGGGCTGTATGCGGATTTACAGACTGTCTGAGGACCGTGATACGGAACGTGTACCTTGTTACAGCCCGAGCCGTATCAATTAAGGTCCTTAGACTGCAGCCCGATACACAAGTTTCTATTACTTTTAATTCATTGAACAAATTTACCATTCAAACGCTTTTAGGTTTATGTTTTCATTTCTTTTTTAATTGTCGGAAATCTACGAAAATATTTGGCTTTGTTAACACTGTCGGTCCATATAAAACTATATGGACCGGCAGCACAGGCCATATAATATATTGTGACGTCACAATTATTTTTTTCTACTTTGTAATGAGCTATTACAGATTACAGTGTTAAGGTGGCTAATTACAATTAACAAAAATAACTCATACCGTCTTTAAATATTAATTGCTGCATTTTGAATAAATTATCACAAGTAATTTATTTAATGAATTTTAAAATAATATTTAAACCTTGAAATTTTTTTGAGTGAAAAAGTAGAAGGAATAAAAGAATGAAACTGATGTACATTTCTGGATTTCAAGTAGAATATATCAAATAGTTCATGTCAATTCGGGCCAAATGTCAGTTTATGGACCCTGTGGTCACCACCAAAATACTATATGGACCTCAGCTTCGCTTCTGTCTATACTCTATTTTTTAGGTGACCCACTCAGTCCATATACTGCCATAAGTCCTTCATTGCCATGAACTATTTGATAAGTAGAAATACAGTATACCATGTGATAGTAATATTGAACTTAATTGAATTATTTGTTACAAAAGTGATATCTATTTTATTTTCATTGATAGTATCTTTTTTTTTCATATGTTTCTGCTTTCGAACATCTCTGAATTATATTTTTTACTCTGGATGGACATGGATAATTTGAATTAAGTATTAAAATAATTGGAGTATTTTTCATCATCACGCTTCCTTCGATCACTGCCCCATTGCCCTCTGGAAAGGACAGTCTAAGCTTTAAAGCTCGTGCCCAATCCTTTTTTTCTATTTTGCTTAATATTCAATTAAGAGACATTAGAATATTACAAACTAACGACCGTTTAGCTCCATCCAAAACAGTAGGAACCAATAAAGACTGCACTGATAAGGGCCATTCAGCATACTTAACGCATTTTTAGATTTAATGGTGTTCTAGGAGATCTGGGTTATTAAACATGTCCTTCGGAAATCACTGTTATTTAACACATCCTTTGATTATTATGAGGTCGATGTTATCAAACATGTACTATGGGCTGTGCTGTTAAACATGTTCAGGCACATCTGTTATTAAACATGTTCAGGCAGATCTGTTATTTAACATGTTCTAGAGAATCTGTGTAAATAACTGACATGTTCTAGGAGATCTCAACAAAATTTTGCCATTTTTGTATGTACCTGTCTCCTATAAATATATCCAAGATAGTTCAAATGACCCCTTTTCTCTTCCATATGGAACTGTATCCAGTTGTGAAAACCTTCTATCTTGCTGCCAGAGAGCTCTCCAACAAAGACGTGCTCGAATCCGCTACTGTCTCGAGTAATCGAATGACCCTTCCTTGGATAAGTAGAAAACCATATCGATTTAAGTGTGTGCTCAAAGTCTGTCATCGAAGAACTAACATAACCTGAAAACATACAGTATGAGTAAACCAAGTCATCATCAAACCTCTGACAAAATCAGATTTCAAGCATCTACATCTAGTAGTTATAATTATTTTTTTGTCTATAAAATATTTAAAAGAGTTGTTCGAATTTGTCGACTAATGCAGAGCTCAGTCCCTGGCTTTCTCTCAATGTTTTGAATTTGCCAATGTGATATGCATGAATTTGTCTCCATTCTATGACTTTTGAGGTCTTTCGTTTGCTTTTCTATATTATAAGTTATTTGCTTC
The DNA here is from genome assembly GCA_002080025.1 of Modiolus philippinarum. Classification (NCBI taxonomy): domain Eukaryota; kingdom Metazoa; phylum Mollusca; class Bivalvia; order Mytilida; family Modiolidae; genus Modiolus; species Modiolus philippinarum. The sequence goes on along the minus strand of MJUU01066117.1, from coordinate 145,037 downwards.
AGAAAACTGATGAAAATGCCCATAGGTATTTATGACTGTTATGAAGAGGGTGTAATGATGCTGTTAGACCTATTCATAAAATCAAAGTTGCACTAAAATGAGAGGTCGCATGAGATTTGCATGTGACTATGCCTCAATACTGAAAGTTGATGGGTTTATAGTTTTTAAGATTTTTTTTTTTGGTTTAAAAGCTTGTTGTTTCATAGTTACCCCTATATCTTATAATTCGATAAAAAGATACAACAAGAGGCTTTCAAGAGCCTGTATCGCTCAACTGGACTCTGTCTTACATAGACAGTCTTTGTTAACTGATCTAAGTTAAACCATGGCTATATTTTGCCAAGTGGTCTCAGCAGACAAGAGTTGGGTTCAAGTTCGGTTCTTTTTTTCTGCAGGGACACCCAAGGACTTTTGGCCAAGTTTGGTTTCAATTGGCTAAGCCGTTGCATGGAAAAAGATCTTTGAATGTGTTTTCCTTATTGTCCAATATTTCACTATGTTTATTGCTGGCATCCATCTTGGATATAGCGCCTGACATGAAAAACAACTTTTTTTGTAGGGGACCACATAAGGACTATTGTGGCAAAGTTTGGTTCCAACTGTATCAACCGTTGATCTTTGAATGTGTTTTCCCATAGGGTTCAATGTTAAAAACAATGTTTCCCGCTGGCGGCCATCTTGGATATCGCGCTGACCTGAAAAACACCTTTTTTGCTCGGGACCACCCAAGGACTATTGTTACCAAGTTTGGTTCCAATTGGCCCAGAAGTTTCAGAGGAGAAAATCTTTGAATGAAAAGTTTACACCAGACGGACGGACGGACGACGAAAGTGATGGCAAAAGCTCACCATGGCATAAGTCAGGTGAGCTAAAAAATCTCAATCGAACGAACACTAGAACACCGCGACAAGTAAACACGATCTAAAAATTTCAAGCACCTTTTTGGTGCAAGAACTGTTGCGTTTTCTGTATTACATAAGTTTTACTAATCTCTCGAATGAACCGGAGTTCCTCTGCTTCTTCGTGAGATGACACATATTCAGAAGTTCCTATTTTACTGTAATAGTTATCCAGTAAATCTAGAAATGTTTGGTAAGTTGGTTTGTGGTACAAATAATTCTCGTTGACGTAGGTAAACAATCTGAAATGGACATAGGAATATACTAACATTATTTGTCGAACTTACATATTGAGGTTATATGTATAAAGTCAAAATTTAACATACATAGCATAATAACAAACATTCAATACAAAACGACTTGATATGGGCCAAATTACATGTAAATAAGGAGATGCCGCTGAAAGCTGCAATTATGATGACAACACGATATAGTATTTGCTTAATAAGTTTGCTTCAATCTGACATGGGACTAATATTATATTAGTCACAGAATCTGACTGTTACATGAAATATATTTTAAAAAGTAGTGTCTGAATGATCAACTTTTGAAGGACTAGTGATTACTCCAAGATAAGTAACAACGAAAAAAGCTTTGTTTCATTCCCATGCATTTCCTTGTCAGAGGCACATTTAGAAAGGCAGGTGGGAATGCCACCCCCCTCTTTAGGTTGAAAAATATTTAAAAGTCCTAGTTTTTTTTTAATTGGGTTCCCCTTTATGGGAATATTTTGCCGAAAGTCTGACTCCGCCTCTGCTTGTGTCAGATGGAAAAGTGTCTCGTGCAGTTCACTCCAAATCGTTTTTTTTTTTTCGTAAGAAGGAAAAACTTACATTGACCTCAGACTTTGTACTCGGCATTTTTTCAGTCTAAACACATACGCGAAAATGGTAATTTTAATAAACCATGATACCTTTGTGGTGCGTTATCTGTAGTACTACTGGTGTTTGTGTGGTATTGATATGAATAATGTAAATCCCGAGTAGTAGCCGCATTTACGTCTCCATTCCAAAGTGATGTCATTAATGTTGACAACTCATCTGCAAGACAAGGGGCGACACCCGCCAAACTCAGAGCTTAAAAGAAAAATAATGTAAATTATATAATCATTAACTACGTTGACAGTTTGAGTTATATTTATCATTTTGCTGCAAGCAGAGAAAACATTCAAAAAATAAAGGGCTACGCCTAGCGAAGCATGATACGACCGCAGCATGTCGTCCACTGAAATTTGAAAAAGTGTAATTTAAAGTGAGTATGGACATAGGAAAGAGCTTGACACAATAATTAGATGGATGCAATAAGGAGATTGACCAAGTAATTAGCTGGACACAAACTAGGGAAAATAAAAATTATCCCTTATGACTCCTTATGATTCCTCTTTGACCCTCTATAGCTCAGAAACGATAAGAGCTACGCCCATCCATTGACATGATGCTGAAAGCTTATATCAAGAGAAATCAAAAGAAAAAAAATCCCCTCGAAATGTGATGAAAAATAAAAATTTAAGGTAATCTGTAAATTTACGATTTTGGCCCCCTTCGGCTCCTCATAGCTCGGGAACGGCAAGAGCTATGTCAAATCCGTTGAAATACTAATGAAAGCTTACATCAAGTAGAATCCAAACAAAAAAATCCCATCGAAATCCGACAAAAAATATTTTTTTTAGGTTTTCTGTAAATTTACGATTTTGGCCCCCTTCGGCCCCTCATAGCTCGGAAACGGTAAGAGCTACGCCAAATCCACTGACAAAGTACTGAAAGCTTACATCAAGAGGAATCCAAAGAAAAAAATCCCATCGAAATCCAATGAAAAATAAAAATTTTTGGTTATCTGTAAATTTACGATTTTGGCCCCCTTCGGCCCCTCATAGCTGAGTAAGGAAACAAGTTACCAAAAATCTAATAATAGAGCGCTATGATAATTTTTCATTAGGAATCCTTTGGAAAAAATTGCATCAAAATCGGACTAAAAATAAAAAAATAAAATTTTTGAAATTCGCCCTTTTTGGGCCCCATTTATCTCGTGAACGGTACATGTCGCGTGAAATCCGTTGGCATACTCCAGATTGGAAATTTTCTAAGGAGTTTACTGAAAGAAACCCCATCAAAACCTGATAAATAATAAAGATTCTACAGTCAAATATGTGAAAACACCTAATTTAACCCCTTTTGGCCCCTTTTTCTAAAACGGGCGGGGCCAGGAACATAAAATTATAGCCCGGGCTAAAGCATGTGCCAAGAAACATCATACTAAAATTTGAAAATGATCTGTTCACTGGAACCAAAGTTATGCTGTCCACAGACACAAAAATACCCAA